>JAULBS010100449.1:5000-16172 GCA_032355785.1 Symmetromphalus regularis
CAGCTCAAAGAGAGTAGTATCGCATGTGCTTTCAGAATTCTATTATCTCGTATTTAGTTATTAAAGTGGCAGTCGCATAGTTGTACAAAGTGGCACTCCTCACAAAATATTTTGCATTTGAAAGAGTAAAAAGTAAAATTTGTCTTATTTAACGACGCATCTAGAGCACATTGATTTTTATCTTATCATCGGCTATTGAACGTCAATCATATGGTTATTCTGACATATGTCTTTAGAGGAAACCCGCTGCCGCCACATAGGCTACTCTTTCCGATATGCAGCAAGGGATCTTTTTATATGTACTTTCCCACAGACAGGACACCACATACAACGGCCTTTAATGAACCAGTTGTGGACCACTGGTTGGAACGCAAAATACCCCCAAACTGCAAATTGGTTCACAGGCGGACACGCTATCGCTTGAGCTACATGCCACTCCGCATTTAAAAGATATTCACTCAGTTAGGAACAGAACAAATTACAACCAGGTAAAGCAATAATTATATGACCAGAAAAAATGATAATATGGGGAAATATTTAAAAGTGCGCCCAACAAATATTTGTGGCAGTGCGCCTAATATTTATTTTCAAATATAAAGAATACCAGGAATTAAACAACAAATTAGTATGGATTAAAGCAATTTACTAGTATACTTAAATGACAAAATACGACCTAGGGGGATTTAATCCTCTTGTGGAAGAACCTTCATAATATGGTTGCACACCATTTGTTACCCTAGTGTGCAGTAGTACACTTTTGATATTGTGGTGTTAATTAGACCATTACAAGTTTTGGGGATATATTAATTTTCAGTTATTTAACACTAACATATAATATTCCCCAAACCCAATTCTCCATTTCGTATGGTAAAGCCAAGACTTCTAAAACGAAAGTTCAAATGTGATTGAAAGATCAGAAACAATGGATACACTTCTGTCAAAGACAGCATAAACCAGTTAGACAGGAAAGAACAAACCATAATTTTCGGTCTGCGCACTGGACATTGCCATCTGCGCACTGGACGTTGCCGTCTGCGCACTGGACATTGCCGTCTGCGCACTTGACATTGCCGTCTGCGCACTGGACATTGCCGGTTGAAAAAACACCTGAAAAAGATGGGTCTCGCCGATACTGCCCAACGTGAATGTCGTGCCTAAGAACAAACGCCAGAACACATCTTGCAAAATTGCCCATACCTGGAAGAGAACCATTAGAAAGTTTGCCCCTCGATACCAAACTCTGGGGACCTCTCGACGACCTCCGGAAGACGTCACATTTCGTCATCACAGCCTGATTATTGATATAACACGTACAAATTTTGATTGAACGCAGAAAAAGAAGAAGAATCAACAGCAAAGGATTATTAATATACACTTCCAAGAGTCAGGGAATACAAACATGTAATAGCCCATGATGAACCAGAAGTGTTCAGCTGGTTATTGGTTAGCATGTTTGACTTGATCAAGATCTGTATGACATGGACATTGTAATTATTCTTCTTACCCCCAGCTTAATCCAACCTTTGCCAACATGCACACACGGCCGGGAGAAAAAGACCACACTACGTGCATGTTTAATACACGTTGATCACAGTGGCTGGGATTGATAACGGCAAATTCATCTATGTTTGTCGTATGCGCTGTGATCCGATATCACAACGCGCTTCATCGCAGAGCCACTACAAACCGGCAACCAATCTATTCTGTCTAATTCTACGTCTGCGAGAAAACTCACGTCTGCTGTTCATATATACTACTCAAAATAAATTAAGAATACAAAATTGTTGTTGATCGGGACTTGCAGAACTGTGGTGATTCTGAATAGCATTAGTTGTCCTGAACCTCTGCTAGAGTCTACCGATAACGATTTGGCTTACGTTTTGACGGTGAGCCACAGTTCTCCGAGTTTGTCCATCTTGTATCCGGTCAATGGCCCTTTCCCTGTCTTGGAAGCTGAGTTGTCTTCGAACCATCTTCAAGTTGAAAATGATGACGAAAGGAAAATGCTCATATCTTTTATTACTAAAATTGGCATGCATGGAACGACATTCGTGCAAAACGTTTTACAAGCAAATGGTCCATAAGATGTCACAGTCGGGATTTGAAGGCAGATTGTCAGTTTTGTCTTACCAGTTCCTTGCTTCAAATCCATGAAAAGGAAATCTGTATTAACTTAAAGAAGTTTCTAAAGATAAGTGCAATGATTGCATATACCATAATTAACGTGGATTCCGTAGTCCAAAATAATACAAATTCGTAAAATAAGATTTGAAAAAATATATCTACTGGCCCTGGGGACTAGCGTCAATAAGGAGTTACTCGCCCCTAGCGATTTTCATTCGCTTCGGGCGAGAGCATTAGTTTCTATCTCTGTACTGTATGAGACTGTGTCATCAAGGATTTAATGTTGTAGATATATAAGTAACGTCATATCAGTAGCGGATACAGGTGGTCCGGACCCCCTTTTCTAGAAATTTTAGATGTTTTATATGTATTTTCCGAGTGGAAGGACGTGAAAATTAACAATTTTTCATCCAGTCCTATTCACCCATCAAATTTAGACACTCCTCTTTCAGAAATTCTGCATCCGCACAAAACGCCTCCCTCCCTCTTTCCGCCTGTCCCTCCCTTTTTCCCTTCCACCCATTCATCCGTCCAGACAGCATTATATAGGTATGACAATAAAGTAGTTAAAAACAAACATATACTAGTATACCAATTATAAAAGATCATTCATGTCAGGCGCGGATGCAGGATTTCTGAAAGGGGGGGTCCAAATGTGGATTTCTGAAAGAGGGGTCCAAAAGTGATGAGTGAATAGAAAAGAAGAAAACATGGTTAATGTTCACGTCCCACTAGGTAAAAGGTAAAAAAAGGGGGTCCTGACCCCCTTCACCACCCTGGATCCGCCAGTGCAAGTTGTTGTCATGCCTATGACGCGCCATTCTGTTTACATCGGTTGTTCTGTCTTATCTCGGTTAAGGGAGCTGGATCTAGCTCAAACGGTAGCGTGTCCACCTGTCGTCGGATCGATCCTTCTCAGTGATCCCATTTGCAGTTCTGGCTATTTTTCCGTTCCAACCAGTGGTCCACAACTGGTTCATCAACTGCTTATCGGTTAGTGTAGCCTATGTGACGGTAGCGGGTTTCCTCTAAATAAATATCTCCGAATAGCCATTATAATCGACGTCAAAAAGCCGATGTGCTCTAGAGGCGTCGTTAAATAAAACAAACTTTACTTTTTTGTTTACACAAACTGTAAAACACATTCACATACAACCATCAAAACATACTTCGTTATGTCACTTCCGGTAGATTCCACATTTCATTAACCAGCAACTGTTCACGGCGGTAGGATTATACATAAAAAAAATAGTCTGTGTTATCTCTTGCGTTTCAAAATATCTTTTTTAAATTTATCTATTTCTATGAAAACACTAGGAACTTGAAACCATAAACAGATGCGCCGAGATGCAATCTTGTATTGTATAAAAACACTAGTTAATGTCAAACTGAATGATAATTTTGGCTACGCGTTCTTTTAGAAAATATTTTGTCACGTAACAAACGATGCAATTTCAGTTTCATTCTATTCGAAAAATGTTAATTGACGTCGGCTTTGACCAGACTGAAATACTATTACGTCATAGTCTGCTACTATACTATTAACCGGTCTCAATGGCGCAGTGGTTAAGCTATCGGAATCGTGGCTGGTAGGTACTGGGATCAAATCTCTGTCGAGGCATGGTATTTTTAATTTCAGTTTCGGCTCCAACCCACAGTAGTGCTCCGAAAGGCTCAGTGGGCCGGTGATCTGCAACTGGTTTAACTGGTATGTGCTTTTATGTCTGTGGGATAGTGGATATAAAAGATCCCTTGCTGTTTATCGATAAAAGTTTCGTGTCTCCTACTAACACTAACCTCTGTCCTGGACAGACAGCACGGGAAGCTGAGTTGTGTTCCCAGGACAGTGTGCTTGAACCTTAATTGGATATAAGCACGAAAATAAATACAACCAACCAACTGCCACTAAATTAGACATCGACATGATCTTAACTCGTGCAGCTGCAATGTTTTCAGAACTGTAATCACTGAAGTGACGGTCTCAATTATGTAGACGGAAGAAGGTCCTGATCTCATCAGCGCCACTTGATGCAGCTTCTAGAATCATGCAGTGTTTGTGAACATCAAGTAAATCATTATGCATCTCATCTCACCACTGTATACACTATGCTACGATCAGTAGCCGATCCAGAGGGGGTCCGGACCCCCACTTCCCCTTTTTGAAGATTTTTCTTTTTTTTTACATTTTTTTTTTCAGAATGGAAGGACGTGAAAATTAACAATTTTTCCCCAGTCCTGTTCACGCATGACATTTAGACCCCCCCCCCTTTCAGAAATCGTGTGTCCGCGCTGGCGATTCATGCAGTGTTTTGTGAAAATGAAGTAAATCATTATGTGTCTCATCTCACCACTGTATACACTCATTAGTCCCTCTTGTTACACCAGTAATATACGTCTTAATACGCAGACCATTTGATGATAGTCTTCTCTTGATAATCTTCTCTTTACAATAAAATCATTTTAAGTGAATATCAACAAAGCAGCACTCTGTATAAAAGCATTTCGACAGACATGTTCCCACAGTTAGCTTCTTTAACCAATACTCACAATCTGACTGACATGTAATAAAAATATTCTACTAACACAACTCCATTATTGGACAAATCTTTCTTACAGTAACGGACAACTCCCTGTCTTACAGATATCTCCAATAACTGAAACTACATCTTAAGTCGAAGTGCCGCATTGTGCTTTTATTGAAAACAGAAGTTTGAATCACAACAAAAGATATACTTTTGTTAACACATATAATTGGGCTATTTCATGGTATTCGTTTCGTGTCGGACAGGACATTTACAGGATGTTTTTCATCATAAAAATTGTTCTGAGTAATTATCAAAAAATTTAAACTGGTCAGAGGCAAGTATTATAGAACCACATTATGGGGTAAAAAAAATCTTTGGATTTCCTTTTTCTTTTTCAAATTGTGGCCAGAAAGTTCGTGTCGGACAGGACAAAAAGGGAAGGTTTTTTTTTGTTGGCATTTTGGGAAAGTGAAAAGTTCCTTCCAACCACATGGAATTCATAAAATTAAGCCAAGTAATTTTGTTCCCCTACATCATAGGTAGGTTTCAAAAGAAATGGTTTCTTAACTCAAGTATATCTGAGGGGGGAGTGGGGGAGGGAGGGGGCTCAAAAGATCCCATTCAGCCAGCATGTCGGACAGGACACTTTTTCACTTGGGGTAAAAATGACTAAAACACACATTATTAGTATAAAACATTTTATATTCCGAATTGTACATTTTCAAGTGGTAGAATCAAGAAAAAAATATCAGGAATTAAATATAACAGAATAAAACTAAGAAAAACATGTGTCCTGTCCGACACGCTGATTTCCATGGTTTCATGTGAAAAACCTAATTTGCATAATCAAGATGGTACAAATTTTTACCCACATTTTGGTTTTCAAGTTAGTTGACAACTTGACATATATGTACATGTATGTGTGTATCTAACACATCCAATTGGTGTTTTGCTTAGATTCAAACCTTTAAAGTTTTGTTATACCACTTAACAAATACCATGAAATGGCCTTATACCATTACAACTTTCCCCGTAGTAGACTAGCTTTATAGTTTTATACCGTTCGGTATAGGAGAGGTTTTAGAAGAAAGAAAAAACAAATAAAAAATCAACAAGCCAAACACCAATGAAACTGAAATGGACCAAACATCTGTTTATGTTTCAAGTTGTTCGAGTTTTCATAAACGTAGACGATCAAAGATTTTGAAAATCAAAATACAACACTGACTAATTTCATGGATAATCCTACCGCCGTCAACAGTTGCTGGTTAATGTAATGTGGAATCTACCGGAAGTAGTCTAAAGAAGTATGTATTGACAAACACACAGGTTCTTTGTAATAATTATGGATAAGTTGTGATACATTTCCATTACGGTTGCTCCTAGTGGACTCATCAAAGGAATAGCTGAGTAATTGGAAATTGAGTTGCCATGGCAACAAACTCAAACATTATATGTACATACACGCCAGCACACATATAATATTAAATATCAGTAACTATGAAGAATAATTAAAGCCAGCCATTACTAGTCTAAGGTACTAGCTATTCACTGCTCAAAACTAACAAACACTTGAAGGGAATAAAGTGTTAAGTTTTAAATATTTTAATGCAGTTTTTACAAATTATATCACGTACAGAACTTATGTCAGAGTGCCCCCACCACTAAGTTATTTACGTGCCCACGTCCTTATTGGTTCGGGCACGCCCTCCACCTCACCCATCACCCCCAACCCCTGGAGCCGGGGTCTTAAGAATGAAGAATGTTCCCTTTAAATGAACTTAGATCTGCTACTGAATTTGTGCTTAAAACGGTGCAGATAAGAAAACTTGTAACTAAAACAATTTCAACATACTTCCCTATGATAGAAACATTCCGACAGTTAACATTACATTAAAAACAATCATGTTACGTGTAATAGTTTGTTTTTAAATAAGTACTCTATTCAAATTCAAATACGATACGCGTCGTGGTAAACTTTAATTCTTTTTCAGTGGACCCATTTGCAGTTAGGCTTTTTTCTGTTACAACCAGTGATCCACAACTGGTTCATCAAAGGCCGAGGTATGTGCTGTCCTGTCTTGTGCTGTCCTGTCTGGAACGGTGGATATAAAAGACCCCTTGCTTTTTATCGGGAAAAGTAGCCTATGTGGCGGCAGCAGGTTTCCTCTAAATACACATGTGAGAATGAACATAATGATTGACGTCCAATAGCTGATGATAAGATAAAAATCAATGTGCTCTAGAGGCATTGTTAAATAAAACAAACTTTATGTGTGGTTTTTGTTGTTTTTTTTAGATAACATGCCCTGCCGTTGACAGTAAGATCGATGTCATGTTTTATGAGAACAGAGAAGTAGAGTTCACCCATAGACATCAGACAACAAGCAGTGGGAATGCTACACAAGGTATGTATTGTCTTATATTATGTAAATCTTTCATTTTTATTCGGGTGTGTTTGTGTATTAACTGGGTTTTGACTGGGTTACTAAATATGTTGTCATTATAACATTGTAAAATCCAAATGACGCCATTAAAACTTGAAAAAAGTACAACGTAACGTCATCCATAACATTATAGAATACCATTTCTCTAAACGGTTGTGCAATTTTATATTTTAAAGAGTGGACTGATTAAAATTGGCTGCGTAAATAAATAGAATATCAAACTCGTTACCATTTATTATCAATTTTATGTCCCAAGTGAAATAATTTTCCTTTGTCACTCATTAAAGGAGTAAAGCTCATGACTAAGACAAATTATTTCACTTGGGACATAGATTTGCTAATAAATAGCAGCCCATTTAACTTATAGACTACTGAATTCTTTTAAGAGTTACTTCCCCCCAAAACTGGATTAATTTTGAGAAAAACCAGTTTGAGATGCATCTCATTTTGATCAAATATTTTGACTTTAAAACTTAACAAAACAATAAAATAATATGAAGATATGAACAAATTAATATTATTTTTGGGTTTTAAAGGGCTTTTTTTGTAGGTGCACGATTTGTAGTCTAGAAATTTGTGAAAAAACCCACATAAACTACGCTTGGTAATTCATACTTATGGTCGGATCGCTCACATTCAATACCATATTCTCGCCCTCACACTTTGTGTCATTCAAAAATTTTATTTGAAAGTTCTCTTGCTATTTGCTCCCGATATTCAGAATCAAAATCCTCACCTTCGGTAAACCCCAAGAATATATTTATTCCCAATTAGCTCTTCAAAATCTCTGCATAGTGCTGCCATTGCTCATCACGTTAAGAAAATCTTCATGAAAAAACCCTGCTTTTACACAAAATATTTCGATCGATAAATGAGTTCAAACGCTTCCGAAATCCGCCATTTGGAATTGGGAACATTCTGTGTTTATAGGTATTGTGTCATTTCCTCCCATAATGCATTTAAGCAACAGGAAATACTAATTTTAAAGAGCCAGTTCGATTGTCGAGAAATGCCGCCTTCAGTATTCAAGCGTTTGCATGACGTTGTCGAGAAAAGTTGCCTGCAGTGTTCAGAAGGTTAATATCCTGTATATAATTTATTCCAGATGTACATGACTTGTTGCTACAGACAACCTGTATTGTTTTGTCACCTGCACTAGCAATGGGCACTTCAAGAGACAGAAAACCTGGATATGCAGATATTCTGGAAATACTGCTTGGACATAGGCAAGAATTAGTTACCTTTCTCAGTTTATTGTGTGAAAAAGACTTGAGCGTGTCTTATTACTATGCAAAATTATATTTTGACTTTTTATAAGACATTTACATCACTTCTAGAAGAGAAAAAAATCGTTGTCACTTATCGATAAGGGATCTTTTATATGCACTATCCCACAGACAGGATAGCACATACCATACCCTTTGATAAACGAGTTGTGGACCACTGGCTGGTGTAAGTGGTATACACCTACCTACTGAGCCTTGTGGAGCACTCTGGGTTGGAGCCGATACTGAGGTTAAAAATCCCATGACTACTGAGATTTGATCCCAGTACCTGCCAGTTGAGAGTCCCATAGTATAATCACTATGTCCTCGGGGCTGGTTGTACACAGCACCTCACAGACACAGATGCAGGATTTCTGAAAGGGGAAGGGTGCAAATGTGATGGGTGAACAGGACTGGGAAAAAATGGTTAATTCCACTCGGAATATATATATATAAAAATACAAGAAAGGGGGAGGGGTCTGAACTCCCGGGACCTCCCTCTGGATCGGTTGCAGCCTCAGATGAACTTGTCTAAATAAATGCATTTTATCTCTCTCAGATTTTATGTACGTCAGTTCTTAAACTTTAAAATATATTAGTTTCATTAACTTGTTTTTCAAAACTGTTCTGCTGATTAGATTTTTAACAGTTTCATGTATATTTCAGCTTTGAGCTGTGTGCGGCTAGAATGGTGTGGTTCACGAAGCCCCAGGCAGAAACATTTCTACACATCATGGATGTTGGTCATTTTAGACAGGTAATTCATGACGTTTTATTTCTGTCAGAGTGTTTGCAAATATTGTTTTATCAGGTAAAATATATCTATTACCCTTGTGGGCACTCATAATGGGTTACATAATTTGTTATTTTCATTGGTTTAACCGTGCATTTCTTTGGGTCGTTCTGGCCATTATGAGTAATAAGTTTTCCTATATTAAATATAATGTCATTCTAATTTGTAAAAGTGCAAATGACGTCACTAAAACTAGGAAAAGTACAATCATTAATGTTATAGGATAGTATTTCTCTGTTGCGCAATAAGAAAGTTTAAATAGTAGAACAATTAAAATTGGCTGTTTAATAAATAGAATATCAAACTCGTTACCATTTATTATCAAATTTATCTCCCTCATAATTTTCCTTTTAGAGTAAAAATTTCATATCTTGATAAACCTTTTATCCTTTATTATATAACACATAAATAGATGCATTACTTTGACTGAAATACATGTAGTATTAATATTTTATTAGTCTAACATTGTTTAAAGTATTTGAAGTAAAACTGAATAGTCTCAGTTTCTTTGTGAAATGATGCTAAATTTCTCAAAGTCAGACCCATGGGTATCAAGTCAAATGTCAGAAATATAACTGGCAATTTGTGCACTGTCTGTCTATCGACTTTCTCATCTATTTGTTAAAGTCTTCAGTTTCAACTAGATCATTCTGAAACTTGGTACATGAATTCTGTTGCCATCACATTATCTAAAATTATTTCTTTTAATTTGTATTAATATTTTATGTATCATTCTGAAACTTGGTACATGAATTCTATAGCCATCACATTATCTAAAATTATTTCTTTTAATTTGTATTAATATTTTATGTATTTTTAATAATTATCAGTGTTGTTTGTACCAGTGTATAATGTGCTGAGGTTTATTATGTTTGCATTAATAATTTTATCTTTACTGTTTGCTACAGGTGCCACTACTGATGTCAGGACCCAGCGTTGTCCTTGTTCTTCAGAGAGATAATGCCGTCATTGCCTTTGACACCATTCTGTCAGGGTGAGTAATCTCATTGAGTAAGTAGTTATAGTGTCACTTATGTCGGGACCCAGTGTTGTCCTTGTTCTTCAGAGAGATAATGCCATCATTGCCTTTGATGCCATTCTGTCAGGGTGAGTAATCTCATTGAGTAAGTAGTTATAGTGCCACTTATGTCGGGACCCAGTGTTGTCCTTGTTCTTCAGAGAGATAATGCCGTCATTGCCTTCGATACCATTCTGTCTGGGTGAGTAAACTTATAGAGTGAGTAGTTATAGTGACTCTTAAGTCTTTATTTTCTTTTTTAAAAATTACAATATTTTGTTTGTGAGGACAGCTGGTTTGTGTTCATATGTGTGCACGTGAAATGTCAGTGGTTTGTACATTATTAAAACATGAAGCTAAAAGCTATTATTTTTTTCTCTCTCTCGTTTAGGAATCTGTCATCTGACACAGTGCTTAAGCAGTGTAGAGACGACATCTATAAACCATCATCTATTCAACAAGTAAGTAAGAGTTATGCTCATACAGGAGCTGTGTATGCCGGGGGAGGGTTTCAGGGCTCAAAACATCCCTCACCCCTACTTCTCAAAGTATTTTTTCTTTTTCTTTATATATATATTGTTTCCAGTTCTTTTAACATAACATTTCTGCATGATCTCTGTCCTATGTATTTAACTTTTATATTCCTTAAACACATTCTCCCTCGGACCCTTGACCTAATTAATTTCCATACAAAGAATTAAATTTAAATATAAACATTTGATTTGTCCATAGAAATACTTCATTCTATTTACATAACCACCCATCTCTCTTATTATCAGTATTTTAAAAATTATATAGAATTATGTTCACAGACAAATAAGTAATAAACCATAAAATCGACATGGAATTCTTTATACCATGGTTCACGTAAAATGTAATACTTGATATAAAAGATTTAGTATCACAAATGCATACCGGCCTCTGTGGTGCAGTGGTTAAGCTATCGGACTCGAGGCTGGTAGGTACTGAGATCAAATCTCAGTCGAGGCATGGGATTTTT
>JAULBS010100460.1:0-16171 GCA_032355785.1 Symmetromphalus regularis
GTCATATGTTCATAATTGATGGTTCAATTAATTTGCTGCTTCCCAGTCAGTATGATATTGAACAATGGAGTCATGGTGCTTTTTATTTCTACATCGCTCCAGGCATCGTCGAGTTCCACCAAGGATCTTTTAACAATTGCCTGGAGCGTTATCTCATTGCATAATGGTTGCACATTTATTTATGGGAATATATGTAATTTGTCACGCTGACAATATCAACAAATGCAGATTCTGAAATATTTGTTTTTAAAAGAATGTCACTGTATGCATGCCTCATATTGCTCATGCCTGCAGTATATTGAACTCATTCAATTCCCCATGGCAACAGCTAGCAATTTCTAAACATTATTACACAATAAAATGTCATTATACTTGCCTCATAGTATCATGCTTGTAATATATATGCATTCATAATCCAATTACTTTTTTCTCTCTCATTAATAACACGTTACCATGGTAACAGCCAGTAACTTTTAAGTATGATTTTAATATATATATATATATATTATTTTAAATAAATACATTGACTCATTATTATTCATAGCTGTAATATTCAGTACAGACCTAGCACCAATAATGTATGACTAAGTTTTCTTTTCTTTTTGCCATCGTAATTTCTGCCAAATTAGAACATTCTGTGAAATATTTTAAACTTGTCTTTGCGGTCTGAATCATTAAAAATTTGGTTTTCCCTGTTTATTGCAGAAGTAACAACCAAACGTCAAAATCGAATACCCAGGTAACAATTAGTAAAACGTCATATCCGGAATTTTTAAAATTATTTATAGACATGAAATAATAACTAGGCTTTTTTGTTGTGCCCAGTTTTAGAGTCGAATTATGTGTGAATACATTTATAGATCATTTCCAAAATGTTTAAATCAGGGATAAGAATAGACCAGACCTAAAAAGGAGGGTTATTGCGAGGGAGTATATATAGCGTGTTCCAGGGCACAATATTTTCGGTTGTAACGTGAAATTAAATTTACGCGAACCGTAAATCGTTTACGTCGTGACCTGTATACGTTAAGAAATTAAAACTTGCAAACTTCACGATTAAAGGAATATTATTCACGCAGACGTGCAAGTAATCCGACAAAAGCTTTAGACTGATTTTTAGATACTTGATGCGCAGCGAACCAGTAGACAACGTTATGTTGCAACAATTGTAAATTGCGACCAGTCTAAACTAAAATATTCAGTATAGAGTGGAGCTAAACGTTTTAATGAAATGTGTACGGACCTCATTAGTTGTCCCCTATCATTGGATGTTAGTCATTTCCTACAAAAGTCGTTTCGTACCGAAGTTTATGGTCATTTCGTACCACAGTCGTTTCGTACCATAGTGGTTTGGCCATTTCGTACCATGGTCAATTCGTACCATAGTCATTTCATACCCGGCATCTTATTGTTGTCATGGATTGCCAACTCTTATGTTTATTGTTGACGTGTAAACATCTTATAAAGTGAGCAAAATTTTTAAAGAATAAAGGTTTAAATGAATAAGAAGTAAATTAACGATGTAATGTGTTTCAGTGACCATAAATCCAATTGAATTCACTTTTCTAAACATGTGTATTGCCACATGAACGTGATACATTGAAACCCTTCCTTTGCAACATTGTTGTAGGGGTTCTTGTAATAAAAATGTAGGGCCTCTTGTAATAAACTTGGTGAAGAAAACCATGGCTATTCAAACACACAGTAATCTTTGGTAATCAATTAATATAATGATAAATGGAAAAGTGAGGAGTGAAAAGTAATATATCATCTTTTTTCTTGTTCTTTATTTATTAAGGGATGGGGCCTCAATATAATTATTTGCATTAGCCTAATGTTTATTTTTAAAATCAGTAATTCGACATTTTACTATCTTTTCTATCATTCACAATAATTCATACAAATCCAGATTGTTGAGACCAATGCATCTAAGATGTTGTGATGGAGATAGTATAAAAAATTATATATTTGATCTTACAGTTGACTTTGGTATGAAATGAATAAATAACTATGGTACGAAATGACCAGATTATGAAATGACTTGGGTACGAAATGGTAAAATTGGGTATGAAATGACTTTGGTACGAATTGACCAGCAACCCTATCATTATATTTTTTGTTATATCTCACTAAAAATAGAACAGCACAAATTGTGTTACACTGTACCACATGGGTAAAACGTCACAGAGATATCATGTGCTTAGAATTTTAGAATTTTCATCTATGCCTCTGCAATAATATGTAATATTTATACAATACTGAATGACATTCATGGATAGATCGACATATGATAATAAATTAGGTAGACTAATGTTCATCGAAAATTTCAACAGTGTGTCGCGACAGGTAATTGCGCTATTTATAGTATTACCACCGAGTAACATTTTACCATATTTTACACAGAACATGTCCATATGTTAGAGAGAAATTCGAATATGGATTTGAGAGTAATTTGATGCTTATTAACTGTTAAACAAAAAATGATTTTAGTATTATCTTTTCACAGATTCGTGGATAAATACCAGTGGATTTTACGAACCTAACACATATGTAATGAGAAATATTTTTTCTTTCTCTAAAGTTCGTAGAAACTTACCTTTATTATATAAGTTAGAATCACCTAAAAATGAGCAGAACTATTATTTTTTTATTATTATTATTTTTTTAATCTTCTAACACTTTCAACTAATCGTTAATTAAAAACAAAATTTATATACTGTAGGCTATGAAGGGCAAATGGCATTGGAGACACGGGACACTTCAAATTCTGGGATCACTCAACATAGAAATTAAATTACATTACAAATAAAAAAAATGAATTAAAATGAATGCATAGAACTAATTTTATATTAAAACATTTTAATTAAGGAATTCCTTAATGGAGGGTGGGGATGGGGAATCTGGTAGGGTGGCCAGAACAGTTGCCCCCTTATAAATCCGGCCCTGGGTGCATTGACGTGTACTCATATAAACTATACATTTTGTTTGTAAGTCTATATAAGCAATTATAAATGTTTTGTGATAAATGACAATGTATTGAATTAATTACTTGCAATTCACCACTCCCCTCACACCTCCTTCGAATACAGTCACAAAGAGAGGTCCGGTCAAGTTATGACGTAACAGAAAATCACACACAAGTTTATCCCATCCCCAATAATATGTTTTATTGTATCACTAAGACCAACTCAGAAATTATGTATTGCTCCTGTCACCCACTACCACAACCCATGTCCTTTTAGTGTGACGATATTTCACAGAATTTAGGTACGAATTGTAACGTGACTTACATGTACATGTACGTTCAGCAGAACTTTAACTAAATTTTAGAAAAATGTTTTATAGTGAGGTTTTATTTGTTTTGATAATAAATGCTATAGAAATTGAAAAGCGACAATAAACACCTCCCCATATCATTTTCTAATAACCAATGAAACCTTCCCCAACAGCCCCTATTATGTATCATATATACGACATAATTAGAATAAAATCAACTAAAATAGTGACCAAGTATTGTTATATGTTTGGTACAAATAATAACTGCACAAAAACACTGATTCGTTAAAACACTGAAACAATAAGGTGTACGTCAATGCGGACGTCAACAAATTGGCATGCACTAAAACACTGAGGTAATCTCACATCAAGTGTCCAACATGTTTGCAATAAACAATTAATGTTGCCCGTGTTGAAATTGCATATGATGACATAAATTAACATAAATAAACCCATTTATTGTTGATCTAGGGTACTTGAAATGTCACATTCTTGCACCGCATGACACACAAAATGGCGGGAAAGCTTTTCAATCGGCAACCGATTTTTTTGTGTTGGTGATATATTTGGAATCAGCTAGTTTTTGTCATGCGAACTGCACCCTTTCTACACAAGAATCACTTATAATTAGGTTATATATAGTATTGACCTTTACAAGTTATTGTGAAAAATGGTCTTGAGTATGGACGCGTCGTGAATTGTACACACCAAAACAACTCTGTTTCCTGGGTAATTTTCAATTTGCAATAAACAATGGATTTTCTTTCTTGATTTGCTCAATATTTGGAGAGCACAATCTGGGGTTCTTCGTTAACAGTTTCGTGTATTTGTTTGGGTAGAAAAACTGTCTTAATTAATCACAAACAGATAATTAAAGAGTACAATACTATATGACGTCATGGCTATGATGTTGGACGTACGTGTATACATACACCCACCGCAGGAAGAGGTTTAAACATTGTAGCTGTGGTATGTTATGGTTAGATTTCAAGTTTATGATGACTGCTACCAGTTTTAGACATTGAAACTGTTGACATATTATTGCTAACTTTCTCTACTAATGGAATGATGATATGGTTTAGTTTTTTTCATACATTTTTGGATTCGGTTGGTGTCATTTAAACTTAAAGAACTACATTATAACAATTTGAATACCTTGAATGATTCTGAGGTTAGCAGAGACTTGGTTAATGTAATCCTCCCATTTTTCCATTACTAAAAATAAAAACAAGTCATATAAAGGCCATTAAACAACATAATTTGACAGCAGAATGAATCAAATGCATTAACTGTGTATGGTAGTAAGTTTAAATTTAAATATTCATGACAACAGGCATTTTCCAGCTAGAGTGTCTTCAGATTTATTTCACTGCTGACCATTGTTTTAAACCAAAACATTTGATTTCCTCAATTTAAAAGCATTAATAAAGAAGTTCAGACTGGGATCATATTTTGACAGTTTGCAGAAATTTCAAGAAAATGGTCTTTATTTTGTGTTGGTTATCTTGGATTTTGGAGTAATCCAGCTATTATTTTCAATTATTAACCAAATTCTGAATTATCTGTTTCAAACTTAAATGATTTATTTCTCATACCAATTTTAAAAACATTAATAAAATAAAAAATTGGGTTGACTTATTGTTCTGATTATTTAATATGTAATGAAAACAGAGATTTTTTTTATTTACCATCGTCAGTTTGTTGTTTTCATCTATAAAGTAATAGTTTATTAAGCTCAGTAATGTTTTATTTGATTCCAAGACCATGAAACCATGGTAACAGATGTAACAATCATGATTTTGTGTTGACTAGTACTTCAGATATTGTTGGCTGTAAACCTGAGTGTGGTCATCTTGAAAATGTTGGGAAATCTTAGTCCCCTGAACAAAATAATACCAATGACTATAAAGCAACTCTGTTGAACCAATTTCAATTCATGAATGTTCGATTATAGAACTATGTGTAAGAATTGTTTTATATGCTTACATCTATCAAAGCCACTCCAAGTAATTTTACTCACATTGAACATTGAGAGTAAATGTCTCATCTGTAGATATCTGATCCCAAGTGTTGACAACTGTACACGTGTAGACTCCAGACTGTGATATGAGAATATCATTCAAGGAAAGAACTGCAGTGTTTGACTTTGTTTGACTTCTAAACTTCCACTTGTAAGAACAGAATTTAAAACAAGTTGCACTGCATGACACGGTTAAATCATCACCTTCTTGTACTGTCATTGAAGTAGAACTGATGTTTAGCTGGACATTTTCTGGACCATCTGCAATAAGCAAAAACAACAAATATGATGACAACTATAACAAGGGATATATTTAACTTGTGCATTTCCCACTCAAAATACATTTGATTCCATTACTACAAACACATATATAAATTAGATTTGTATCCATATTAATCCCATAAGAGAAATAAACAAAGTAATTAATTTACATTTGTGTGCTTATATTAACTAATAATGTATCTTATTTGACTTGTTTGAAACAACTTCTCAAATCTGAAACAACACTAAAAAGAAAGGCATACATTGTCCTACAAACAACATGCTAGTAAACACCACACGTCTTCTAGAAAGTGAAATATAATACTCACAGTACACTGTCAGCTCAAACTGTCTACTTATAGATCTTGATGACACAGTGTTTGTTGCTGTACAAGTGTTAACTGTCTGATCTCGTCTGATGTTTGTCAGTGTTAATGCTGAGTCTGATCTGACCTGATTCCAAGAGTAGGAACATGGTGATGGTACACACACAGCAGTACAGCTCACACTTAGATCACCTCCTTCTCTGATTTTGTATCCAGATGCTGGACTTAGTGTAATAGAGTTAGGACCACCTAAAAACAGAAACGTTCATTATAATAATGTTCAAATAATAATATTTAAAATAATTTAAAAATCAAGTTGTAATTACATAAACACTGTGACATGAATATGTATGTTCACTTATGGTATGTCAATGCAAGTATTCAAACACTAAATTCATAATGGTATTTGCACAAAACAGTTTTCAGGCCTCACAGTTAATATCCATCTTCCAAATATTTCAACTTTCAGATGGTCTAAAATGCTATTTCTTGGCATCTGAACAGCTGTGTGTACCATCACCATGTTAGTGAGTCTCTATGGTCCAGTTGTAGGACATCAGACTCAAGCTGAAGACCTTGGTTCAAAACTAGTTGGAGGCCAGCTCACACTTGACTACATGTCAAAATTACCAAAAGTTTTGACATCTAATAGACGATGATTAACAAATTAATGTGCAACATTGTGCTCTAGTGGTGTCATTAAATAAACAAAAAAAGAACATCACTATGTTTATACAGAGGTGTACAGGTTTTTGGTTTTCTTTAATGATACCTCTAGTGACTGGCAACAGGCAATTTGAATTTTGTTATGGGGAGGATATGTTTTACATATGTTTAATTATATTACTAACTTCATAGAATAATTTACAGCTTTTATAATAGTACTGCTCATTGCAACCATGATTATCAAGAGCTGATATCTGATCTAATTTTCTACTTATATTTAATTAAAGTAGATTTATTTATATTTTGTTACATGTATTATAATTAAAACTGTAGTTGAAATGTGCTATTATTTGTGAACCTTGATGATCCATTGGTAGGACATTGGACTATCAAGCTCTAGATTGTGACTCACACTTGACTACGCGTCAAAATTACTAAATGTCTGACATCCAATAGCCAGTGATTGACTAATCCAATGTGCTCTATTGGTGTCATTAAACAAAACAAACAAATAAAAAAAAGCACAATTATTTATCAGTGATTATTACAAACAACTTGTGTTTGTGCCATATTTTATTTTATTACCGGTCTAAAATTGCATTCAATATTATTTTATTTTGTTTTAAGAAATGCTGTAAAACTATAAAAACAATTTGTTAGAAAAAAATAGTATTGATTTCATACTTCCCAATGATAGTATTAATATTTTGGGTTAATTAATGTTTATTTTTTCATTAGAGTAATGGAGTAATGCTGACTTACTTGGTAGACGTTTGTTACAAGATGAAGGAACTCCTTTAGGGCCATCTTGACATGTCCATGTTCCAACATCTCTTGACGTGTTGAATGAATGTATTGTCAGAGTTACCTGTGAAGGTGAGGTTATATAATAACTGTAACCAGTTATACCAACATACAGCAGACACTCAGTGTTAGCAACATTACAAATCAGCACTCGTTGTGGTGATCCATCATTTGGTCGAAAGAAGCTGATGCCAACTTCAAGATTACCAATTATATTACAAACTATGGTTGTTCTCTGTCCAGGATTCACAACATCCACACAATCCATGGATGTAGTCGCTACACCTGTAAAACATATATTTATTTTTATTATACAACAGTAAACCAGAACATACATGTACATTTATTAAAACAGTTGGTTTCTGTAAAGTTATAGATCATATTTCTACCATCGTGGAATGAAAATATTTCTAATTGATCTAAAACGTTTTGTTACAAACTGTTTCATTCTAATAGTGTTTGAGACATATTTAACTAATTTCAGAAATATATATATTGGTTGTCATCGTTACATTTTCTCTCAAATCATTACCTTCATACTGAGACAGGCAGATGGAAAAAAATACCAAGTATGTTTGTTGAATTATACCCCTACATGTACCTATAGAGCCTTGCTGAGCACTTTCTGTGGATTGGAGCTGGTGCCACAATTAAAAATATCATACTCAACTGATATTTTTATATCCATACTTAGATGGTGCGAGTCCAATACCATACATGTACATGTAAATACTACACCACAGTTATTTTGTGTGTATTGGCCCCAAACACCAATTTTCTGTATAATCAGAGAGAGTGAGTTGACACTTTTCGATTTTTTGGGGTGATTTGACATGGAGGCAATTGTTCACAGGGACAGTGTCCTTTATGTTGAAATAAAACTTTTAAAAAAATGAAAAATATCAGGTTGTAGCACTTTCAGCACTCTAAACGTGAGGACATTTTATGTAGTTTTAATGCAGATGTGATGAAATGGTTTATTTTGAGAGAAGCTTTGCTTACATTAGTATGTACACAAATGGTGAAAAGATTAAATTCTTGAAAAGAAGTCCTAACCAAGAGAATTTGGGTGTAATGTTCATTATCAGCCAATAGGTTTTGTATTTAGAAGCAGAGAAACATTGTGCTTTTTAAAAAGTTCTAATAAGAAAAATACATGCCAATATTAAATCTGAATTATGTTCTATTTTCCTTTAAAGCAATATCTCAGGTGTATTTTACTGCAAATTAGGTGGAATTTGGCCAATAAATGAAGCAGATACATACTGAAGTTTTTGAGAAAATGGCTAAAATGTTTTGGAAATCTAATGATTTTCATCGAAAACCACTTATTAAGTATTTGATATATCCTTAAATAATCATGTTTCCAAAGTTCTTAGTATGTTTGTATGCAGAGTACATGCTCTGTCTCCCTTTCCACCCCTGTTGGAGAGCTAAGCTCAAATTACAAAGCAGAAGTGCAAGCTCTCAACATCACTACAGAACATCTGACAGAGGAACAAGGACACCATAACATAGTGCTTCTCACCAATTCCCTGTCTGCACTCCAGTCACTCACACAAGGACACACAGATCATATCACCAAACAGCTGCAAACTAAGCTAAACATTCTTGGCCAAAGTTGAAAAGTGACCCTCCAGTGGATCCTGGCACACATAGGAGTTGTAGGCAATGAAAAAGCTGACCAACTGGCCAAAGCAGGTAGCTGTCTTCCACAAACCCAATCCTCCATTTCATATGGTGAAGCCAAGACTCTTTTAAAACGAAAGTTCAAATGTGATTGGAAGACCAGAAACAATAGATACACTCCTGATAAAGACAGGAAAGACCAAACCATAATTTTCCGTTTGTGCACTGGACATTGCTGGTTGAAAAAACACCTGACAAAGATAGGTCTCACAGATACTGCCCAATGTGAATGTGGTGCCGAAGAATAAACGACAGAACACATCTTACAAAACTGCCCATACCTGGAAGAGAACCGTCAGAAAGTTTGGACAGAAGATATGCCCCTCAATACAAAACTCTGGGGATCTCTCAATGACCTCCAGAAGACGTCACATTTCGTCATCACATCCTGGCCAAATTTTGATTGAACGCAGAAGTATTAAGATTTTGTGACCATCTGTTTACAATGCAGGGGCGTTGGAACAAAATTCATATGGGGGGGTGGGGGCGGGTTGCTCCCATTTCCGAACATAAGAATTTGCCGGTGAATAATTTAACAATGAATAAAAACATATTTATGGTAATTATTAGGGTGTCTGGAAATATTACGAATGGAAAGGCAGGCAGGTCTGCATACGTCAAAGCAGCTTTACTTACTGCAAATCTCAACCAACAGACAGAGAAAGATGATCAACACAAACATATTGGAACACGTCATCATACTACTGCAAATGCCATGTGTGCTATTCCGTTGACAGAGTATCCAAATATTATATGCAATTTGTGAAATTTAGACCTCAACCATGTGTGCTCTGATATTTTGTTTCTTTGAATCCAAGTTATTTTAGGATAGAAACTGCCTTGTTAGTGTGGATGATAAAATGTATTCATGTGAAACTGAAAGAATATAAATAATTCAGTCTTTTCAATAAATTAGTATGTTAAAACATACACATGTAATAATGACTATTTTACACACAAGACACAAAATAAATGCATACTTTTTTGTCAGTAACACCTGCAAGTAATGTGATTGGTCACAGATGCCAGTGACTTGTTCTCAACAAAAAATGGCTCCCATCACTGGATTTAAACATGGTCGCCATTTCTAGATTATTAAAGCTGCAAGTCTCCTCCCATCTTTTTAACTTCCGTTATTAACAAACTCCTATCAAGGGACATTGACAACTGTGCCAAACTGGGCTTGCAAAACTGTTGGTATATCTCAATACAGAGGTAAAAAGGTCAGTTGGCGTTTGGTTGTTTTAGAGGCAGTCTCAAATATCTGGTACATTGTATCGGATTATATGAACAATTAATTTTCTTTAGGGAGAGGAGTGTGTAATGCCAGTTTTGTTTGGGCATGGTGTCTGCCAGAGGGTAAAATTCTGTTCCCTTAACTTTTCTGAGGGTATGACTGTACACTCAAATTGTTGGGATAATTTTTTACAAAAACTGAGTTTTCTTCTGTCTTTTAGTTTTGGGATCGATCCCGAAAGTGAATTCTTGGCAATTTGACTTAAAATAATTTCTTGGATGTTTTAAGTTAATTTTACTTTTCTCCTCCCTTTTAGTTTTGGGATCGATACCAAAAGTCAATTCTTGGCTATCTGTCTTGAAATAATTTCTTGGCAGATTTGAATTAATTTTACTTTTCTTCTGCCTTTCAGTTTTGGGATCAATCCCGAAATTAATTTCTACTGGTAGATTAGCTGTTTTTCTTGTAGAAATCTCAGGATTGATCCTAATAAATACTAAAATTGTTCAGTTTATTTAAGAATAGTTAGCCATTTTGGGGGAAAGTCATGGACTTTTTAGTCTTCCAAAGAGGAAATAAATATATTTTCTTCTTTCAAAATATTGTCTGTTAAATATTCTTCAAGGAGCCAGTAGCAACAAAGCTGTATTTGACTTAATCAGGGTTACATTTCTTTTAAATATATACTTTTTCAAATGTTCCCATTTTGTTCCACCATGAATTTAATAAATAAAATTTGATTATAGTTTCTATTTGTTATTGCCCATTCACAATAAACATTATTAAGTAAGTTATCGCAATTGCTGGCACCTTTAAATTAGTAAAAAATATGTATCTGTAGATGCACTCGTCATGATTATCCCCACCCACCCACTTCCAACCCATCATTTTTAATCAATGAAAGTGACATTTCGACAACATTTCAAAGAAGTGTTGATAGGTTAGCCTATATAGAGAATTAGAGAATTCAAATAATCTGAATTTGTTTAATTAAAAAAAAATACATGTTAATACTTTTTTTTACCTATCTAGGCCATTTTGTGTACCTTTTTTACCTGTACCTTTTAAACCGTACCTTTTTTACCTGTACTTTTTTTTTACCTAGATTCGATAATTCATTGCTGATAAAGAAGACAAGCAAGACAATTAAAAAAAACTCAGACGACGCTCTTTAAAAAGGGATGTTAAAAATAAAAGGAAAAACTTATTTAAACGTGATCAAAAAGTGTAGTTAAAACAATATTAGTAATAGTGCTGTATTATATTAGTTATATATAATTTTGTAAGCGTGGCGGGTTTGATTATTTACAGTCGTAGCTGTTTTATTTTTACTTTTGGGGTTGCTTTGATCATTATTTATTTTTTAGAGAAACGCCATACAAACATGTGTAATTTAATGGAGTACATTAATCAAATAGCAAGCAATTGACTAACTTCAAGTAATATCATTCTCATAACTTTCTTTTTCGTATCTACTATCCATTATATATGTATATACAATTTATTATATATATGCATGTCACTTGTTTAATTATTTATTAAATATGTATTTTTATATACATAATAATATGAAAAATATGTTTGTATGCGTGTCTGTACATGTTTGTATTACTGTATATATATACTTTTTATTTTATTTTCTAAAATATATATTTGTTTCTTTCTCTCTAACTCCTGTCTGTCTTTATCTCTTTCTCCCTCTCTGTTACACTCCTTTTTGTTTTCTTTCCTTCTGCTCCAGAAGTAATTAAATGGCAATATAGTTATGTACAAGTATATTTATTATGTTTGTTTATTGTATATCAGGTTTTTTTAGTGTTATGTAATGATTCAGGGCCCCATCCCTGAAATTACCAAAATGCTTCTGGGACAATAAATGATTTAAAAAACATATAAATTTTGTTTAATAAAACAACAACAATTCAAGTAATAACACTATCAGCCAACCCCCCAATCCCCGAAATATATAATTAAAAAAAAAACTAATTGGCCGTAATAAAACCCATTAAGCACACGACTCTTGCCGAATCCTGTTGGTAAAACCGCGAACGTGTCCAGTCCATTTAAAACAGAACAGATATTTTTTAATTACTCTTCTTTGATCACATATTCCTGCAAGACCGCATTGCTAACGCCCCCTAACATTTTGATACAGCCCCGACCAAGAGTCTGTGTATCGAGGTGTCACGAGGGTCATCACGTGACCGGAACAGGGCATTGTTGTTTTAAAGTTATTGTTGATATTGCTAGGTAGGTGATGTTTCTTCTTGCAGCTCGATCATAAGCGATTAATGTACGGAATATTTGTTACCAACGAACTAGAAAATATTTGTTCTAAAGGTAAATACTATTAGATTTGTCAATAGTTTCTTATTAAAGCTGTATTTGCCGGGAACTCGTTAGTCGCTGAAAATCCCCGAAAAAACTACACCATGCGCTGTGTGACGCTAGACAGCAAACATCAGTAATTAAGTCTGAAACTCGGACTTCGGTTTCTCGTGAGGCAAAGGTAGGCTTGTTTTTATGTAGATACGTTTAAATGACCTGTGATGCAATTTATTTATTTGTCTATTAAATATGCAATAAATACATACATGTACTTAGTCTTCATGGTACAACGTAACACTATAAATTATGTTTTATATTTAATACTACATGCAGGACCCGATTTAGAACTAGTCAAAAATTTTAAAAATGAAAAATCAATGAATAGAACTAGTTTTATAATTATTACATTTTTTATAAAGGAAGTCCTTAGTCTGGGGGTGGGGGCGCGTGGGGGGCCTCTGGCATTTGCCTCCTTATAAATCCGGCCATGACTACCTGTATATATAAATAAGAAAAATAAAACTTACGAGTAGCAGTATCGCATGTGGATCTTTTCTCTGCAAAATATAACAAATAAAAACTTTAATCTACAGGGGTCAAAATACTGCCGACCGGTTTTGCCGCAATACAAAATCTCCGTGAGACAGATACAATGAAATAAATATACTGCAAATTAAACGCATACTCCCACGGACCTTTGACCTAATTAATTTCCAAACAAAGAATTAATTTTTAATATAAACATTTGATTTGTCCATAGAAATACTTTATTCAACTACTTACGAATCTCGCTTATTATCAATACATGATTTAAATAATAATGAATTATGCTCATGGACAAATAAATCGATAAAAAAATAACGGTTTTCTTTCCGTTGAAGGTATGATGTAGCTACAAAAACATTTCATACCAATTTATTTCGCTCCACGATGAGTTCCGATCATGAAATTTGACTCGACATGGAATTCCTTATACCATGGTTCAGTAAAAATGTCTTGCCTGATATGAAAACGAGATCTAGTATAACAAATGCATGTAAGTTTTATTCGTAATCAATATTGAGACCACGAAATTCCTTAAATTCCGTGAGACTATGACTTTAAGTTACAGTACAAATTTAATATTCAACAATTTAACAATACAATATCGATTTAACACATTATAATGCAGTTTTAACATTGCAATAAATATTTAATATTTAAAACAAAAAGTCTTTGTCATAAAACCATCCACTTTTATAAAAAAACATAAAAAATGTAAATATTATTTTGATAAAACTCGACGTTTCTTCTATAGTACAGACTTTTTCAAGAGAATGAATTAAAACAAAACTGACATGTTTAAAAGGTGTCGTGTAATAACTACGCTTGGTTGCCACTCAAATAATTAAACTGGTATAAATTTAACATATACACAGTAGAAATGCAACTGGCTTCCGTGGGTTAAGCTATCGGATTCGTGGCTGGTAGGTACTGAGATCAAATATCAGTCGAGGCATGGGATTTTGGATCTCAGTATCGGCTCCAACCCAGAGTGAGTGGGTAGGTCTATACCACTTATACCGACCAGTGGTCCACAACTGGTTTAACAAGGGCCTTGGTTTGTGCTATTATGTATGTGGGATAGTGTATATAAAAGATCCCTTGCTGTTTATCGATTAGAGTAGCCGCATTAGTATGGCTGCAGCGGGTTTCGTCTCTCCTACAAACATTAACCTCTGTCCTGGACATACAGCACATGTAACCGAGTTATGTGCCCAGGACAGAGTGTTTGAATCAACCAATAGAAATGCAAATTCAGCTTGATAATGAACAACATTTATATAATCATACGTGAAGGACTTGGCACCAAGGGTTTTCCCAACGGTTCAGCAAGTGCTGTAGCCAAACACACCACGAGGACAATAGCAGTCTTCATTCTGAAACAGAAAACGTCTGTTTATAGCGAATTACTGCAAACGTCTGTTTATGGCGAATTACTGCAGGTGTTGACTTTGTTTACTGTTAAAAGTATATTAATTTCATAATTTAACATAGTTTACTAATAAATTATACATGATAGGTTTTAATAATTAAATATAATACATATCTCTTTTTTGTAGAAATGATGTTTTCTTTACAGTTGGACACAAACAATTGCGTGATGTCATTACTATATTTCAAAATGGCTGTTGTCCGAACCACAGTGGCAATCAATATATAATGTATTGTTTTTAAAAGATGTTAAACGTTATGTCAGCTTATGTGGGTGACAATCTAATAGGCACATGTTTTCATTTTCTAATTACTTTGATCTATTTCACTGAGCGCTATTATATTTTCAGGTTGTGTTCTGACATGTGGGAGGTTTTTTTTCTACTAGCTTAACTATGACAGGCTAACAGAAATGTGAAATGGTACCTTGTGACTAAATCATATGTATACAGAGAATAAAGGAAACAATTTGGTGTTAGAGGTGCAATCAAGAAAATTGGGCTAAATTTTGGATTTTATACGGTTATGTCGCAAAATTCTCGAGACAGAATTTTTTTTCGGACGCCTCTTAAGCGATTTCTTTGAACTTCTTATCGCTGACTCACGGAAAGAATTGATATTTGCTTCGTTTTTCTTCCAGAATTTCCATGTCTGTTGTAGCAGGTTCCATTGGCTCTCAAATTTTTGGACAATTTTCTTGATTGCTGGTTAAGATGGGGCATTTCTAAAACCAAGGTGTTTCCTGTAATCTCTGAGACTAAGTATCATTAAGTCACTAGGTACCATTTCACAATTTGTGTTCGCTGCTCGATTGGGAGTGTCATGGTTAAGCTAGAATGATGAAACTTTCAGGAAAGGAACTCTCAAATGTCCAGAACACAACCTGAAAATATAATAGAATTCAGTGAAATACATCAAAAGTGATAAAAAAATTAATAGTGTGTGTTTTGTGTGTGTGTGTGTGCGTGCGTACGTGCGTGTGTGTGAATCACTATGTCCGCTATTATAAAAACCATTCTGTCTTCTCGCTTAGCAGAGTGAAAATGAAATGTACTTGATGTACACTGTTGTGCAGTAAATGCAGCTGCCACCTGCCAAAATGCCACACCCAGACATAACCGCGCCATGTCTGTCAAACCTGGAGACAAGCAATTAACCCGTTTCAATCTGGCATGACAATTTTTTACTTTCAATTTTTATTTTCCTGTCATCTTGCAGGTATTAAGCCTATAGGATTGAAATTTCACCAGTAAGGGGCCAATATCCATAACATATATATAATTTTTTCCTTTTTATATTTTTCTTTCTTTGTCTATTGTGCACAGAGGTTATATGCATAATTTACTCATTTAATGTAACATCAGAATGTAGGAGAATTACCGGATAATATCTCACCGGACAATACCTCACCGGACAATTGCTCTCTGGACAATTTCTCACCAATGAAGTGATAAAGAGGACAATTGCTCACCTTTTTTTTTTTTGAGGTTTTTTTTAATTAATAACATTCTATTTATTATTTTATTAATAACAATTAACATATAATTTTAAAAAGGCATTGAAATTAGGTAATCGTGTTCACCTTTGATA
>JAULBS010100471.1:0-16171 GCA_032355785.1 Symmetromphalus regularis
TTTGTAGGATTTTAGGCATTATTGATTCAAAAATGTATAAAGGATATATTTTTTTAAATCCTGTTAAATATAACTTCCTTAACAACCAATATGGTGTCCACAGCAACAGTGAAACACAAATATCTACAGAAACACTTTACATGTTATTGTGTATGTCATTAACGTACGTTTAACATTTACATGAAAAAACATACACTTAAATTTATGTTTTACGTACGTTTGAAACGTACGTTAAATGTACGTCCACCTATTTATATGAAAACATATGTCGCCAGTTTTGCTGTGTAATAAAAATACAAACAGTTGATTCTGTGCTATTATGAAAACCACTGCAGGGTGGACTGAAGGACAGACAAACTAGCCTAACTTCATGTGTTTGTCTAACTTTTCATATAACCTTATAACAAAATTAGCTGCTCATGAAAAAGTTAATGTCAAGGTCATCCGAAACATGCTTATAGGAAATATCGTCGTCTAGTCCTTTACCTATACATCTCTTCTCCACAGCGCCCGGAGTGTGAACGTCATGGCAACGCATATGAAATTGCATACAGCAGGTGAGTCTTTACTGACAGAAGGTATATTCTCGAAAAAAAAGTGTAATGTTACGTTTACGTCTGGGAGTTATAGTTTGCTTAATTAGATTCTGAATGCAATGGCAGTTATTTGTGTGTTGGTTTACTGTACAAAAAATAGATTGCTTTAAATGTTTTTCTCTTTTACAATCAATTTACCAGAAGCAGGTCGTTTTGTTAACAGCTTTACGGTCAGATTTTCGTTTACGTACAAACATTGGACTACAAGTATTTGAGAGCAGAAGTGTTATATTTTGATTGAAACATTTTGTATTGCTTTAAAAAACAAACTGATTAGGCACGCGTTTTCCAACTTACTTGGCCTTCTTCATAATACATACATCATAGACGACAGTGAAGTGTTACACTTATGTAATATAAAATATTAACAAAAATGAGTATTAATGAAAGAAATAAAGAAAGAAGAAAGAAAGAAAGAAAGAACGATAGAAAGAAAGAGAGGAAGGAAAGAAATGAAAGAAAAAGAAACAATTGTCCCCTTATAATATACTGGTATAAAGGCTTACAGATGGATTGATCGCTAACTGAATATCTATTTATAATGTTTACCAGAGTTTGTTCCCTTTTGATTGGAATGTCCACCGCTGACGCCACGCTTGTTGCTATCTGACGTCACAACAATATAATCGTCTGCACCGGAAACGGAAGCTGGAAGTGATACAGTGGTCTCCCTCAAGCCTGCAGTTATAATGGCTTGCAGCTTTAGGAAATCTGGGGGTTTTAGAGTACAGTAGTGAGGGGAATGTGTAAGGTGTTCGTGTGTCACACTGACGTTGTAAAAACACTGAGGAACGTTCCGAGCAACACAAAACCAGAAACTGTGAAGACGCCTGCAAAAATAAGTGTTAAAATCATAGCATATAAAATTATACTGAACAGCAAAAAAAACCGCAAATGTTTGTTCAGATTCCGTTTAATCAAATTAGAGGAAACATTCATAAAACTATAAAACTCACGCTTTACACCTCTCTGCACGTGTCTCCAATTCAAGCAAAATAGCCAACGTCTAAATATGGTTAACTTTTATTCAGTCACATAATTTAATCACATAATTAAACGTCTCATAATAAAACTGGGATGCGTCATGTGACTATGAAATACTCATGACGTAATCATCACGTAAACCTGTACTTCGCGAACATGACGTAAGTATGTCGTAGGCATCAAATAAGCATTAATGATGTATGATCTAAGCATGACGTTGGTATCATGCAATCATCACGTAATGACGTAAACATCACGTAATAAGCATCGAATTAGAATCACACATTTGTGTATCACTTAATTCAAGGGAGAATTATTAATATTTATATGGCAATTAAAAAAAGATATAATAAAAAAAAAGTAATAAATAAAAAATATAAATAAATAAAAATAAGAATTAATAATTAAATTATTCAACATCATCATGACGCTAATCTCAGGACCAAATTTTGGTTGATATAATACTTAGCTGAGCTAAACACAAAATTCTTAAAGAAGAAAGAAACATGAAACAATCACGATGTTTAACCAGCAAATTCTACACGAACTGTTAACTTGCTTGGGACTGTATCTTACCAAACACAAGCCTACATTTTTGTATAAGAAACTATGCATACGTGTTTGTGAAAAACCTGCTTGTTATGTCTCAACATGATTTTCATCGCATGCGAGACACAAACGAATATTAGTGCTACTAAATATGAAATAATATTCAGTTGACTGCATCATGAACTGCCAGTACTCTGTGTTGATACACATGGTGTTGTCGAGGTGTTAACAGTTTGCCCAGAAGCAAGGAACCGGCACTCTACCATTAGCTGCTAATCACATCCCAGACAGGTCCTGCTAAACGCGTCCAATCTACAGCGAGTGTCGTTGATGACAACCTGCGAGTTGAAGCTAAATGCGAACTAGATGGTGTTCAGTAGCATGCACAGGAAAGCGAGCGCTGTCGGCCGCTCGTTATACTGGTTTCTGCGCCTAACGTTAGTTAAATATGACGATGGTAGCTGTTTTAAATGGCACCACTAGAGCACTTTGATTTATTAATCATAAGATACTGAATATCAAAAAATTGGAATTTGGTATATTAAACCAGCCTAAGACAGGCAGATGGTAACCAAATTATTGGCGAGCACTTTCCCTTCTGAACATGCCACAGATGTTGTTCTTAAAGACACTAAGTCTTGTTTTATAATGATTGCCACCATTTTTAAAATATATATTACAAAGTCTTGCTAGCCAACATAATCTATTTCAGCAGTTATATATACTAATATATAAGTTATATATAAGAGTATTAATACTTTCAATTTTGTCGGTTTATCACTTGTGTAAAGATAAGATTTTCATTACGATAACACTTAAGTGATTTGCAGTAAAGTTTGCTGCTTGGGATATCCATTCTCGAACATTCCCTGTGTTTCAGACTATGCTGGTGTTCATAGCAGGTTTCTGACTAGTCTAGAGAACGAACATTTTCTATTTTTGAAGTATTTATCATATTACTTGTAACAAATCTAAACGACAATAGAGTTATCCTGATAAAAATCGTATATCTACACAAGACAGAATCCAAAGGATATATAGAAATTGAGAGAGCCTATATTGAATCACTATAAAAACAAGAATGATGAGACTAGAATGACCAGTGACGGACCAGAAAATCCATTATGGGGGCCCTAAAGAAAAAGAAAATTAAAGAATAATTATTTTTAAACCGGAAATTTTAGGGGGTGGACGGGCCTCTGGGCCCCTCTAGATCCGCCACTGAAGACCAAAAAACAACAAAAACAAAAACAAACAAACAATGGATGTTTGAATATCTAATCTTCACATAGTTAGAGTCAGTGGCTTTGAGGTTTGTCAGCAGTATCGAGTTTCCGGGCAGTAATTAAATTACTATGGCTCCAGCAAGACAGGCGATAGCATCTCTTTCAACATCACAGGCACAATTCAAAATACATTCTAGGAAGAAGGAACCAATAGATAAAAGTGTGTCAAACATATGGTCATTCTGATATTTGTCTTTAAAGCAAACCCGCTGCGGCCACATAGGCTACTCTTTCCGATAAGCAGCAAGATATCTTTTATATGCACTTTGCAACAGACAAGACAGCACATATCACGGCCTTTGATGAACCAGTTGTGGATCACTGGTTAAAACAAAATGACTTAACAAATGCACAAAGTAAGATATGGCAAAGAAATGGTTCTGTGAGAACGTTCCCCTGATGTTCCCTCTGGATTCACACCTGTCTACGGTGGGTTGTAATGTTGCTGATGACTTCTACTTACTTGCATATACGCGTGTTGTCGTCTTTGGATTCAGCTTCCAGCAGTGCTTCATTCTGAGTTTTACAAGCTCGCTGCATGGTGATGATGTGAGAATACTCGCACGCCCTATCACTGGACACTGAAATAATGGAAAAAACATGATCAGAACTTAATAAACTATTTCTTTCTATTTGTCGAAACCTATGTAAATATAGTGTTCACGATGTGGTAGGACGTCTTTAGAGAGGACCTAGCCGCCAACTTATGAAATTTTAGGCTTTAGCAGTATCTGATCCAGTAGGGGAAGGGTTCCAGGGTTTTCGTATATTTTTTTACATTTTCTGAGTGGAAAGACGTGAAAATTAACCATCATCCATCACATTTGGAGCCACACCTTTCAGAAATCCTGCATCCGCCGTTGTTTCAGAAAGTCTGAAGAATAATGTGATGACAACACCACACTTATTCAATTTACTGTATACAACAAGTAATATTGGATAAGAGTGTGGAATGTAAACGTCTTATAAACACATACCTCTGTTAAAGCTGGGGCTGGTTGTTCAAAGTATCATTCAACTAACCATTGATTAATGATTAATTTCTCTTTCAAAATTAATAATGCTTATTTTACTAAAAATCAAGAAATAATTTTGATTTCATAATATAATTATATCTTAGATTATTGTAAATTAATTTAAAACATATTTATTCTTTTTTTTTTTTGTATTGGCTGTGATTTAAAATCTGTATATGAAAGGAATATTCCCACGGAATTTAAGGGTCTTTGTGCTCTAAATATTAATTACCTGAACCATGGTATAGGGAATTCAATGTCGAGTTTATGGTTTATGATTTATTTGTCCGTGAGCACAATTCATTATTATTTTTAAAATGTTGATAATAAGCGAGAAGCGGTGGTTATGTAAGTAGTTGAATGAAGTATTTCAATGGACAAATCAAATGTTTACATTTAAAATTGATTCTTTGTTTGAAATTAATTAGGTCAAGTATCCGTGGGACTATTTGTTTAACACTGGAACAAGTAAGTCTAACTCGTTTCTTGTGGGATGATGCAAATAAAAGACCCCTTGCTGCTTATCGGAAAGAGTTGCCTTTGTGGCGGCAGCGGATTTCCTCTAACTAAATATCTCAGAATGGCCATATGATTGACATCAAACAGCCGATGATAAGATAAAAATCAATATGCTCTAGAGGCGTCGTTAAACAAAACAAACTTTACTTTAGTAACTCGGTTTTTTCTTCTAATTAAACCCTCGTTACCCGATTCCTTCTTCTTCCCATGTTAACCAACGTATTGATTATACATAGAACCTGCCTCTTAACTATGACCTTGTGATGCCACTTTACAAATATTTCCTATCTCTAAGGTACTGCTAGCTGGCCGACAGTGTCGCATTGCAATTAAAGATAACAATATGGCAGACTGGTACTGGTAAGAAGGAATGGTCGCCTCGGGTATTTCAGACTGGTGCCGACTTACAAAAAATAGGTAATACGATATAATTAGAAGGTCACGTGTGTCACTTCGACATGCGCAGTGCTTCATATTACTGGCGACATGAAAACAGAAGATATACTAACGAGGCTTAAACACACCATAAAGAGAGTTCACGTTCCAGTTGTAAAAATATTAAAACTCGCCGATGTGACTTATTATCCAGTGTTGTCCTTTGACTATGAACTGAATGATTGAAATTTCAAAACCAGTTTTTTTTCTTCTTTTTATTTAGTGGTTAAACTGTGGTCTTGTCCATGTTTCAATATACACACATGGTAGATACGTGTGCTATACAGAAATTAAAGATCATCACTCTTAAGATGCGTTACAACTGGTTCATCAAAGATCGTGGTATGTGCTGCCATGTCTGTGGGACAGTGCATACAAAAGAATGTATTGGAAAGAGTAGCCTATGTGGCCGCAGTGTGTTTCCATTAAAAATATGTCAGAATGACCCTATGATCGACGTCCAATAGCCGATGATAAGATAAAAATGAATGTGCTCTAGAGGCGTCGTTAAATAAAACAAACTATCTAATTCTAAGATGTGTTGAGTTGGAAAGGAAGCACCTAGAGGATTCATGTTCGAATATATATTTTTCAAATGGACAAAGTCTAAACAATATGTTGACAAATTCTGGTGGACCTACGTTCATGAATCACTGCCAAAATGACGATAATGCCAGGACTCAGACAAAACTGACCATATCCTGTCCTGCCACAGCAATATTGACTTTTTTTTCATTGTCAAAATATGATGATAGCTATTCACTATCTGTTTCATAGATAACTGTACTTTTCAGTCTGGCTTGGACATCAGCATTTATCTTTGTTCATCAGCCTTAAGGGTCGTCCATTTTTCCCCATCATTTTCACGAGCATACAAAACATACTTTGGGTGGAGGTTAAAGGGACATGCACTATTTTCAAAATAACAAAAAAAAGACGATAATACTATTTCGAAATCATATTTTTTTCCCTTTTACATTTGTACGCTTTTGTGGGGAAGGGAGGTGGTCCGGAAAAATAGTACCTTTTGTACGCTCGTGAAAATAATGAAAAACGTGTATGACCCCTTAATCGGACCAATCTGAGATTACTGTAGAGTTGGTGGTCGACTAATGGAAGTACCGCTTGAGGCGGTAAACCGAAAATGAGTTCGTTGTAATCTTGGGAGGAACCTCTATTACAGTCCTCAGTAGTGGGTGGTGAGGTGTACTGAGGGAATAAGTCATAACCAATAACAGTTTATTATTACATACCAGTTGTGTTGAAATGTAACTGACAGATCCCACCGTGTAACTGTGATAAAGTTAAATAAATGTCAACACGAGATTTTATATCAACAGTAATCAGACAAAATCAAATATATATTATCTTATATCGTAAATAATGATGAGTTCAGTTTAGGAGCGTCCCATATGCCGTGTTCATTATTCGTACTGAAATGTCTATAATAAAGTTTTCAAAACCAATGTGACACTAGCTATTACACAGAGCTGTTTAAGTAGTATTACAAAAAGCATAGATTATGTTAGCCTGTCTGTGGAGATATTTAAAAGAACATGAGTTGAAACTTTTCCTAACCACTGTGACACTAGACAATACATACATCTATTTAAGTATTATAGCAAAGGACATAGATTGTGTTAGTCCGACTGTGGAAACATACAAAAAACACCTTGTGTTACTATGGTACCGTAACTAAGTGGCATAATAGGATTTCTCCTCTTATTAACATTCATCTTCTGATCAAGCAATCGGATCGATCCTTCTCAGTGAACCCATTTGCAGTTTGGGCTATTTTCCGTTCCAAATATTGATCCACAACTGGTTCATCAAAGGCTGTGGTACATGCTGTCCTGTCTGTGGGATAACGCGTATAAAAGACCACTTGCTGCTTATCGGAAAGAGTTGCCTATGTGACGCAGCGGCTTTCCTCTAAAGAAATATGTTAGAATCACCATATGATTGACGTCCAATAGCCGATGACAAGATAAACAAAAATCAATGTGCTCTAGAGCCATTATTAAATAAAACAAACTTTACTTTAGATATCGTTAGTCTGTCCATGAAACTTTAAAGATCATGCGTTGCTGTGGTAAATAAAACTATGTGGCGGGATATGATTTCCCCTCTTACTAACATTCATCTTCTGGTCAAGCAGTAGAGGCAGCTGAGTTGCTTACCCAGGACAACATGTCTAAACTTTAACTAGATATGAGGAGTAAATAAGTAAATTCAACCAAGGGATGCTTGGCAGACACACCTCACCACACCTACGTGCATCAAACATTCAAAATACGTTTATATTGCCAACTATTGCAAACTCGTGGTATGTGTCTACAGGAAAAAAGTGTGCATGTTGCAAATTAGTACATGCACGTCAGGGCCAGCGCAGCCGGCGAGAGGACAAAAGGGCGCTCTTTTTTTTTGCGACAAAAGGCGCCCTAAAATTTGCATGTTTTACATTTATTGAGTACATTGTAGGCGTCCTTCAAATGACCGATGGTGCCCCTATTCAGTCTTGTTCCCAAATATTTAAACGGCTGCGCCGAACCTGACCTCGCCATTTTTTTTCTGTGCCTGTTAATGTCTGTTACTGCCAACAGTGTTCAGACTCACCTCCCTAAGCATTCAACTGACTAGCATTGCCAATGACAGCAAACTTTTAAACTATGTCTGTACAGAAAACCAAGTTTGCAGACACACCTCGTCGTACTTCCCTCCTCAAGAATCCAAGACTGACTAATATTGTCAGTGACAGCAAACTCGTGAAGTACGTGGGTAAGGAAAACAGGATATAATTGTGTTTTAAATGTCTACATTACAAAGAGATTATAGGCTCGGTGTTGATACGCTAGAGTGTAGAAATAACAATGGGTAAGCAGGTTACTGGAAGTGAGGCAACACGTGTGCGCGGTTTTACTTGCCAGCTAAGGCGGTTCTGTTTAAATCTTATTTTATGAGACCTAACATAAACATGCATTAACGTTGTTCTTAGGAGAAGCATAAAACGTTGGGAAAAAAATAGCATGTATTGCATATTTTAGCAGGATGTAGCTCAAACAGTTGCGTGTATTGGCGTGTTTTTATTAAAGTAAAAACGATGAACAATATACGAATATTACCGGAAATGACCGAGATGCTCTGAAAATTAAATTGGGTAGTTACCCCACTTTGTAATGAACTCGTATTCCATCCTTAACATCAATGTGAAACATTTTCGTTTTTCATGGATCAGTAGGTCGTCGGATCGATCCTTCTCAGTGGACCCAACTGCAGTATAGGCCATTTTCCGTTCCAACCAGTGGTCCACAACTGGTTAATCAAAGGCCACGGTATGTGCTGTCCTGTCTGTGGGACGGTGTATATAAAAGACCCCTTGCTGCTTATCGGAATGTGTGGCCTACAAATGTGTCAGAATGACCAATAGCCGATGCTAAGATAAAGAAAAATCAATGTGCTCTAGAGGCATCGTTAAATAAAAACAAACTTTACTTTACTCTATGGTGCACTGAATAGACGATATCAATTATAATTTAGCCTTTCACTGGACACGATGAGCAGGCACAGTGGAAGCAAATGAACATTGGGGAGGGCTAACAGAGACAATGTGGGGCCTAACAGATCTAGGCTTGAAGGGCCGAGTTTCAAGTGGATATAAGGTTAAGCTTGATTCAGAATTATTGGGGAGGGTGATGATGAGACGTGTTAACTGTCTTGTATAAATCTCAGTTTAACAAACTAATGACTAATAACTATTCATGAGGAGTGTATATTAGTCTGGTGGATGTATTTAAATTACTACTCTAAAATAAAATGGTCAACAGAAGTTGTGCTTTTCAGACGATTCCATCTTAAGACACAGCTGCCGACGCAATGCCAATAACAGCAAGCTATTACGAAAAGATTTATAGCCGGTGATGCTATATATAGGAACACAGAGTAATATTTAATGACGATGCTATGAGCCACCCAGCCACCGTTGTTCCGCCGTGCCTACGTAATATGAAACAACAGATCTATTAATAATGATCTCATTTTCTTTTGATATTCTCTATGTGCTGATTCCGTGACGTCACGTATGTATAATAAGCAATACACGGAAGAGATGTGGTTATGCCTTTTTAAACAGATGATTATTACATGAGTTCCCGTTGGATACCGATTATATTTCAATGAGCGTTTTTGTCTCAATCGTACATCACGAGTAAATACATAAGGAAAGGAATAAAAAGATGCAAATGTTCAACTACATGCACTACTCTAGGTTTTAGAACGAAAACGTCTTATTAGAAACGATATTATCAGCATGGGCATACATCCCTGGTACACACCCACACACACATTTTGGTCAGGGGGATGCCTATATAATTATACCTCCCACTTTCTGCTTCAAACATTGAAATTAAAATGCCTAAATAATAATCTTTTACAATATTTCTCTTTATGATATCAATGTAACACTTAGCCATGTGGTCTATTAGAGTTTGAAGGTTTTAGCCAGAAAAGACATTAACATTTTTTTGGATTTCCATAAAAATGTGGGAAGGGTTGTGTGCCTCCACCCCACCCCCGCCTCTATCTCCACACTCACAGTAAGACTCTGGCTCCGTACCCCCAGACATCCAAGAAGCGATTTTCGCCCATGCTTATCAACGTAACTAGCAGACGAAGGGTTTGAAGTTCTAGAGTGCATTCATACTTGTTAGATTTCTGCCAACATTAAAGAACGACTACTCTAATCAAAATATCCCATGCTGTGACGTTTCCTCTTGTACTACTGGTTTATCAGCTTCATTTTTAAGTGTAATCTTCAAAAATAATAACCTTAGCTAACGTTTACCATACTTAGACCAAATTATTGAGAAAAAAGCATTTTCTTAAAACATTCATTAATTTATATTTTTTTTCAAAGTTTATTTCATTCAGTAATACATCCATAAGAAAATAAAGAAATAAATATTTTCATTTATTTTTTCATTAACATACTTACTAATTTATTCATTCATAAAAGTCATTCACAAAATTCGTTCATTCATAAAATACTTCATTCATGAACTTGATTCTTTCATTCAAGGGAATAGAGTGGATAAATGGGTATTAATAAATAAATAAATGGATAGATGGACAGATAGATAAATGATAAGTCAGGGAACGAAGTATAGACCCACACATCACAAAGCTGACAAGTATATTTTAATGGGCAGGACAAAAAAGCGTGACATAATGACTGGTGATTGTGACGTCATGATGAGAAAAGAATAATGGGCGGAGCGTAAAGGGCGTGACATAATGATTTTTGATTGTGACGTAATGACGCGTGTCTGCAGGGAGGTAACCAATACTCTTGGGAAAGAAACAAGTAGTTTCTCGTTACACTCAGTAATGTGTAGGAAACTGGAGTCAGCATCAAACATGCAGATAAGCGGTAGGTCCCACAGTTCCGTTAAGATCTATATAAAAAATGCATGCATTTGGAGAAAACGTTGATTAGAACGGTTAACACTTATTTAACGTTTACTCGCATTAGAAAAAAACGAGTGTTGATGTATAACACATACTTCGCAATTGTAGCACGTGCATAACGTGATGTCTGCAGATTGTGTAAAGATATTCTTGCTAATTGCTAATTAGACAAGCAAAGTATCAGCTAGTTAAATGAGAGAAGAAAAGGTTATTTATTTATTTTAAACTATATGGATAGCTTTGTGATTAACAGGTATATTATGCTAACTAGTAACCGCTACACACAGACAATTTGACAATGAGACGGTTTTTTAAACATTATTTGTGGTCGTCGTAATGCGTCATCTTAGTACGTCTTGTGAGTGTGCGGGCTACTATAACAGAATAATGACTATATGCTTAATGAATCGTCCAATCAATATAGATCAAAGAAGTTAAGCACAAAATAATACTAATAATAATTTTATATAATAATAATACAAAATAATACTAATAATAATTTTATAATAATAATAATTTTTATAATAAAAATAATAATAATTTTTATAATAAAAATAATAATAATTTTTATAACAATAACAATTTTTATAATAATAATAATGCTTCTGCGATTTTGTAACCCCCCACCCCCCCAAAAACAACAACAACCCCACACAAAAAACAAACAAACAAAAAACAACAACCAAGAACAATGAAGTGAATGGTTATATTATAGCCAAAATGTTAGCAGGCGGGAAAAACTGTATTTTTATATATTTTATCAAACCGTTAAATCATTTATATTTATGTGAACATTATGAACATGAGCAGCAGTGAACCACCCAACGTTACAGTGCGTTCGTTTGTTGTTGTGTTTATCTTATAGATGTGAAATATTTGATTATCAGCATCCTCAACCTCAAGGTCCTTTCACTGAAAACTATTTATATGATTTTCAAAACACCCAAGTACAGAACGAATAACGGAGCAGCATAAACTGCCAATTTGAGATACCAGGGAGAAAGGGGTGGGGGGCTGGGAGGCTAGCTCTCAATAATTATGAATCAAGTACATTACTAGATGTGAATTTAGAGAGAGAGAGAGACAGAGAGAGAGAGAGAGAGAGAGAGAGAGAGAGAGAGAGGAGAGAGAAGTGAATCTAGAGAGAGAGAGAGAAAGGGAGAGAGAGATAAATAGACAGACAGACAGGCAGACAGACAGAAAGAGACAGAAGAGAGACATACAGATCTAGAGAAAGGGATAGATATACAGAGAGAGAGACAGAGAGCGTAAGAAAGATAGAGAAAAAGAGATAGAGAGAGACACAGAAAGAGAGAGAGAGAGAGAGAGAGAGAGACAGAGTAAGAGAGAGACGTACATACAGAGAGAAAGACAGACCGAGAGAGAGAGAGGGGCAGAGAGAAAGATAGTGAAAGAGACAGAAAGAGAGAGAGAGAGGGACAGAGTGAGAGAGACAGAGAGACAGACACAGAGAGAGAGAGATAGAGACAGAGAGAGAGAGAGACATACGGAAAGAGAGAAAGAAAGAGAGAGAGAGAGAGAGAGAGAGAGTATTACAAACAAATTAAGTAACCTACACATCTGTAGCCCACCAATGTTCACTTGCTTCCGCCGTGCCTGGATATAAATATCTCTGAAATATTTTTTTAATGTTAATTTACGAGCTAGAATGTGCGGAACCAAACGATGCTGCTGTAGAGCCTTAACGACGTACTACAACTGCCAGATAGGAAATTACACGCGTTCATAGCGTAAACTCAAATGCATGCAAAGTAATCATAAACAAATCGAGATTAATCAAGTTCATATTGTGGGTATACTTGACGAAAAAAGTTTAACAACAGTTCAGGAGCCCGCAATCTGACGAGCAAAGCTGAGACGAGACTGTCATTAATCATTTCAGTCCAAATTTCTTCATTTTGTTGTTTTTCATTTGTTCTGTTTGATTTATACGGTTATATATTATTATTATTATAATACTACAGCACATAGATTTATTAATCATTAGCTAATTCTGACATGTAGTCTTCAGAAAAAAAATGTCTTATTATAAACAGGGGATATTTTTTATATAAAAAAAGACAATACATATAACTACATTTGACATACATGTCGTTGGGCACTGTTTGGGACGGAAAAATCCCTAAGAGAGACATTTTTTTTTTCTTCTAAATTTGAACAACACAATATTTGGACTGTGTAAAGGTTGATTGGTTGTATTTAAGCTATCGGACTCTAATGCGGCTACTCTTATCGATTAACAGCAAGGGATCTTTTATATGCATTGTCCCACAGACAGAATACGACATACATACCACGGCATTTATAAACCTGTTGTAGACCACTGTCTACCCACTGAGCCTTGTGCAGCGCTCACTCTGGGTTAGAGCCGATATTGAGATTTAAAATCCCACGCCTCGACTGAGATTCGATCCCACTTCCTACCATCCATGAATCCGATAGCTTAACAATCCGATATTTATATTAAAAAAAAACACACTTAACTGTTTTCGTTGACTATGAATATAACGAGTGTTTGTGATGAACAGTAATGCAGGGCGGGTACGTCATACTGTTATGCTTGTGGTAGAAATGCACATAAAACATAATCTCTTAAAGTGAACTGATCGAAGTTCGAGGTTATATATCGTAAAATTAAAGTGTCGTATAACAAACATTCCGCGAATTGGCTTTCTCGCCTTCGGCTATCTCGTAAACATCTCCACAAAATTACTGACTCTATATTATTGTAATTCATGTTTTTAAAAAAACGTAATTACAAACGAGGAAGGACGATTTTCTTATATATTTTTTTTATATTTAATACTGTATCAGAAATAATTAGATGAAAAAAACCCAGTCAAATTGACGCCGTGGCCGACGCCATACGGAAATTACTACGACTTGCCTCTCTCTTCATTCGTATTTAAACAAACACAAAAAATACCAGATGGAAAGACAGCTGGATGGCGTCTGTATTTGTGCATTTCCAGATAACAGTTTAAGAACGCCATACGAACTCGAATTTGCATGTACGTGCATTAATCTTTGCATTATGTAAACCTCTGTGGTCCAGTGGTAGAACACTCGACTCAAGCTGATGACAGTGGTTCAAAACCCATTGGAGGCTGGTTCACACTTTACTACCGGTCAAAATTGCCAAATGTTTGACATCCAATAGCCGATGATTAATAAATCAATGTGTTCTTGTGGTTTCGTTAAAAAAAAAGTATATATGTATTATATGCATTTCAATTACCTCATTACAATGACTCAACAATATAATAAAAATTCAAATAATAACAGTAACTTGTTGTATCGAATATACTGTTCCCTTGATGTTTCCTGTGTTCTGCGCAAGATCAGAAAAAAATATCACGGTAACTTATCAATTTATTATGATGCTAACAATAAATATTTTGGATCGACTTTTAAAAAATATGTTCAGATATTCTCAAGGTTTTATAATTTCGAGGTTACACACTTACCCACGAAAACAACGAAAAAAATAAACCCACGAAAATGCCCAGTTATACGATATATGTACCTCGTAGTATTTTTTTTCATCATCACATACAATACTTGATATAATTATCTAAACTTTACACGCTGTTCCTGTAAAACACTGAGTGCTGTAAGACCACGCCAAATATAAAACTTCTGCATCTGGATGTCAGGTAGAATTATTAACAGTGTCTAGTTAACACCCAATTAGTTTAGAATTTGTATAACTTGCGAGGCATATCAGATTTAAAACGCCTCGCTGCCAGATGCAATTGATAGATTATGTAGTGAATACGGAATTCCTGCATGTTTTGCGGGACAGGGTCTAGTCCAGTCGGTAAAAAGTTCGCCTGAGCTGCTTAGGCTTTAGGATCGAACTCTCTCGGTGGACTCATTCTCTGACTGGCTCCATCTCCGTCCCAACCACTGCACCATCGGCCTCCGTGGCGCAGTGGTTAAGCAATCGGTCACGAGTTTGGTAGGTACTGAGATCAAATCTCAGTCGAGGCATGGAATTTATAATCTCAGTATCGGCTCCAACTCAGAGTGAATGCTCCGCAAGGCTCAGTGGATAGGTGTATACCACTTACACCTACCAGTGGTCCACAACTGATTTAACAAAGGCCGTGATATGTGCTATTCTGTCTGTGGGATAGTGCATATAAAAGATCTCTTGCTGTTTATCGAAAAGCAGCTGGTTTCGTGTCTCCCACTAACACTAACCTCTGTCCTGGAGAGACAGCACAGGAAGCTGAGTTGTGTGCCCAGGACAGCGTGCTTGAATCTTAATTTGATATAAGAACGAAAAAAAAATACAACCAACCAACCAACCAGTTCTCTGAGTTTGTCCATCTTGTAACATGAGTATGATGCATGTAATGGGCTATAGCGGATCTTCCTCTTTTTTTTAACCAAAAATAAAGTAAAGTTTGTTTTATTTAATGACGTCTCTAGAATACATTGATTTTTATCTTATCATCGGTTATTGGACGTCAATCATTTGGTCTTTCTGATATATGTATTTTAGAGGAAACCCGCTGCTGCCAGATAGGTTACTCTTTACGATAAAAAAAACAAGGGGTCTTTTATATGCACCGTCTCACAGACAGGGCAGCACATAACACGGCCTTTGATGGACCACTGGTTGGAACGGAAAATAGCTCAAACTACAAATGGGTCCATTGAGAAGGATTGATTCGACGACCGACACAGGCGGACACGTTACTGTTTGAGCTACGTCCAGCTCCCCCCCCCCTTTTTTTTTTTTTACCATTTTCCGAGTGGAATGACTTGAAAATTAACAATTTTTTCTCCATTTTTATTCACTCATCACTTTTGGACACACACACCCCTTTCAGAAATCCACATTTTGACCCCCCTTTCAGAATTCCTGCTTCCGCGCCTGATGGGAGTTTCGAGACAGTGGGGACGGAGGCGGGGGTGGGGGGGGGTCGGAGGCATATCATTACCAATTTTTGTTGTTGAAAATCCATGATTTGTTTAATGCCTTTACGGCATTTAAAACTTTCAAATTTTAGTACACCCCTGTGTACTACGGTATATTTACACTAAGACCACACGGCTAAGTTTTACATTGATATCATAAAGAGAAATACTGGAATTTTTTTATTATTTGATCATTTTATTTCAATTTTTCGAAGCACAACATGGGACGGGGATAATTATATAGGCGTCGTACCCTCGTCCAAAAAGTGGGGATGTGCCCCCCACTCCCGGATTTTCTCCCATGATGATAGTAGCCTCCCCTATGAACGGTCAGGCGCGTTACTACCCGGAGGCACGGCAGCATGTGCATCCA
>JAULBS010100482.1:3442-16169 GCA_032355785.1 Symmetromphalus regularis
CCCCCCCAAGAGGGCGCATTTTTTTTATTTGTCATGCAATTTAATTTCTAAGTGTAGGGAACCGCGAACCTGGAGCGCACCGGGCCTCCCAAGGTCTAAACCCGGCCATGCCCCTACATTTATATGCAGATTAGCGTCAACATTAATAATATAAACTGTTTTTCAGATGTGGATTATAGGAGGAGTTACCCTCCTTGTTTGTTTGTCGTCTGCTCAGGAAGAGTGTGGATCAGACACAGTGCAATGCCCATACCACTCGGTTCCTGTTCTCAAGACAACCGTCTCTGGTTCCAGCGACCATTACTACATTGGAGGACTATTTGGTGTACACGAAAAGGGGGAGAACGCCTACGCGTGCAGCAACGAAATTCGGCTGCGAGGACTTCAGAATATGCAAGCCTTTTTCTGGGCAATAAACTACTATCAACAAAATCTTACTCTTAAAGAAAAACCCAATGGACCGGTGGTGAATAATAAAGTGTCTATCGGAGGGGTAGCCTTTGATAGCTGTGTGAGAAAAGAGCAAGTAATTGACAACATTATGGGATTTGAGCAGTGTAGAACGAAACCCACTAGCGTGGAAAGACGACAACTTCTGGCATTTGTTGGTCCCGACAGAAGCAGCGAAGCAATGGCGGCTGCAGATTTACTCGTTGACATGACTATAACGTTAGTGAGTCATGCAGCAACTTCACCCGAACTCGGTAATGCCAGTATTTATCCATACTTCTTGAGGACTGTTCCTTCTGATAGGAATGATGCCATGGCTCTTGCTGGGATCCTCAAGAACGCATTGAACACCAAGTACGTGCAGTTGGTGTACCAGGACAACGCTTACGGAAGAGCTGGAAAGAAAGCGTTTGAATTCCATGCAAAGTATGTTGGTATTTGCATTACCCAAACAAAGAAAGTGGATGGTGACTACAGAAACTTGATAAACAGGCTGATGGACAACAGTACTATCCACTACGTTGTTCTCTTCGCTGACGTCAACACGGCAAAGAATGTCTTGAATGCAGCCCAAGCAGACAGTCCAACTGATGGAACCAGACAACCAGCAAGGGATATTCTCATATTTTTGGGAACCTCCTCTTGGGGTAAAACTATTGATGTGATAAAAAACGCTCCAGAAGCGTCAGAAAACAGCATCGTTGTGGCGCAGTCTGTAAATGACGCATTTAAACGTGATATTGACGCATTCACTCGCTACTGGCGCAACTTGAAGCCAATTAATCAATTACAAACGACATTATTCACAAACAATTGGTTTGTCCAGTACTGGGAGGACCAATTCAAATGTAAGGTATCTGGAACTGGAAACGACAAGTGCGACCTTCCCAATCAGATGATCAAAGACACTGAAATTGATACATATGTTCCATATACGATCATTGCTGTTAAGTCAATCATTGAAGGTGTGTTCAACGCAGCCACCGAGTCTTGTACTGGCACGTATGAACTTTGTACCTATCTAATGAACATACAGAACCGAGGTCCCGCTATTTTCCATGGAATCAAGACTTTCAAATTGGAAAATGGTCAGTATTATTTTAATCAGAAATACAACAAAGGTCATACTTATGCCTCTGGTGATACTGCTGCCAACTTCTCCAACTATGAAGTATACCGTGTTGTTCGTGGAAAGTACGTCAAGGTTTGTGCTTGTTCTATTTATATTAACTCACACTTTTAGGTTATATTTCATTACAAACGATCCCTTGTAATGGAAATTATTATATTTGTTTTATTTAAAATGGTTGCATTGAGAACACATTTATTATTTATTTTTTAATATATAATCCTTGTAAATATGCGTTACGTTATGTTACCAGTTTGAATGCATTAACAAAATAAAATAAATAAATAAAAATGATTTCGTTTTCTTTACAAATATAACTAGTAACGTCACATGTCCACACAATTGTTATTTTAACATTTTCATACTTTTTTTCAGCTTTGTGATTGGTATCCAGGGAAGATGTTATCTCTAGCTGACTTTGGAAGCAATTTTGATATAAAGAAATATAAAAACACAACATGTCCTGAACCCTGTCTTCAGTGTGGTGAAAGTCAAACTACGACATCACCCACAGGCGTTACTGGTACTGCTACAACCGCCTCCCCACCAACAACACCCGACACGACGCAGGCAGGAAATTATACATTCATCAAGTTTCCAACAGAAAAAGTAATTACAGGGGCTTATCCAATCCAGTTCGTTGAAAGAAATACCGAAGAGTACATGACTCGTTTTGAGGTGGGACAGAGATGGATTATCGCCCTTGGAGTGTTAGCTGGCCTTGGTATTTTGGCTGTAATAATATTTGAGGTCTATATCCTGTATCGTCTGCTGGGAACTCGTATGGGACACCGATGGCGAACCATGTGGTTGGGTCAGTTGCTTCTGTTCGGGATCTTCCTGTGTTACTTGACTCTGTTTGCATACATCTTCGTCCCAACAAAGGCAACTTGTGGGATAATCCGGTTTGGCGTTGGCGTATCCTACGCTTTTTGCTTTGCCGTACTCCTGGTGAAGCTAATGGTCATCCTGACGTCCAAGTCCTCGGAGATGTCGCTTCTGCCTGACGACATGGAATCACCCCACTATCTGAAAGGCGTGTATCAGTTTCTGATGTTCATGTTTGCCCTGGGAATACAGATCGTCATTGATGCTCAGTGGCTAATCACAGTTCCACCAGAGGCAGTTCAGGTAAATGCGATATATTTGCAGTGTTAAGTGTTACATAATGTAAATAAGAATTTGTTGAAGATTTCTTTGGATCATTGTATTCCAATTTCCAGTTGTATCTTTTGGAATAATGTGGTGGTGATGGTTGTTATTACTGTATTTGTTTTAATTGTTTTTATAAATTACTTTCCCTATCTTGTCGCTGTAACTGCAAAGTTAGTATAAATTACAAAGTGGGTGAAAACTCCTTAATTAACCTTAATTACATCATTTATAAATAGCGTGAACATATCTATTTTTGGATTTTTAATAACTACACCCACATTTATAACTTCTTTTTACGAATATAAGAGTAGGTCACCTGTTCACTATCTAATACATACGCGCTTAAAGTAATTTTTTAAAGTTATTGCTGATAAACTGGACATCTTGATGCAGCTGAATGGGATATGCATCTGTAACAGATGCATTTACAGCTTAATAAAAGTATATAGCTGAATCTAATGTTTTGTTGTTTTCACAACAGGTGACTACCAACAACGGCACTAAGGCGTGGATCTGCAACCACTACTCGTGGGCCGTAAAGGACGGTTACAGCGACATGAGCACATTTGTACGCAATGAGTTTGAGAACCACCTCATGTCACTGATGTACGTCATGTTCCTCATCCTCATCACGACGCTTCTAGCGGTGCGGTTACATGGCAGCACCACCAATAACCGCGAGTCGGTCTTCATCGGCACTGCCGCAGGGTTCAGCATTCCCATCTGGCTTGCATGGACGCTGGTAGGAGGGTTGAACAAGAATAACAGGTTCGCTCATGAGTTCTGCGATGGATGCATGGCGTTCGGTCTGCTCGTCACCGCCACGTTTATATTACTCGTCATGTTCCTACCCAAGGTAATAGTGGTTTATAGTTTAACATATTGTAATGCTTAGTATCCAGTTGTCAATCCAACATGTTCAAATTCAGCATGTATCTATCCAAGGTAATAGTGGTTTATAGTCTAACATATTGTAATGCTTAGTATGCAGTTTTCAATCAATCATGTTCAAATTCAGCATGTATCTATCCAAGGTAATGCTTTATATCATAGATCATTAAAAAAAACACTCTTGAGCATGTCCAAATATGCAATATTTTTACTTGTAAATTAATCTAATATCGTCAGACTCATACGATAACTGCCTATGACATCATAGGATTGTTTGCAAGAACAGTTCCAGTGAATCCATTGCAGTTGGAAGGGTTTGGAGGTCACATATCATTTATATACCAATTATGCTTGTCTGACTTTGCAAACTTAACATGCCGGATTCGCCATTAGTTTTTAACATGACGTTCCTTATTCATTATTGAATTATTCAAAGACAAATTCTTATGTTTAGAAACAGGAACAGCCCCCAACCCTCCTCCAATATGAATTTCGTTCTAACGCCCCTTAGTTTCATCTTGTCTAATGCGATTATATTTATATTTTGCAGGTGAAACAGCTTGTAAACATGAACACAGAGTTGTACCTAGATGACGACAGAGATACGTACTACGCAGGCTCGGTGATCATGGCGCCACCTAGCTACAAGAGCAAACCCAACTCCGTTATCTACGTAAACAATCAGGGCATCTACTCTGAACCTGTCAGCGTCATCGCGGGGGATCCAAGTACGTTTTAGATATTATAACAAATCAAACCATGTTTATTGTAAAATATATACTATTTAATGTTTATAAATCATATAAAGGTAGAAGATTAAAAAAAATATTATTGAACTCAGTACACCAATTAAATAGTAATTTTAATATTCTATACTCAACCAAAAAAGATTATGCATGTAATCAGTAGTCATATATTTCATAAACAAGACATTCATGGCAGAAATTCTGGAATTAGATAGCCACACCATTTAGGAAGCATATTTGTGCAGTAATATCACAAGTTGCGCATGTGTTTGCTGTCGACCCCCAATAGCCGATGTAATGTTTATTTTTTTGTGCTGGGGGAGGAGGTGGGGTCGTAAACAAACAAACAAAGTGTCTGCGTCACTGGACCATTACTGTGACCACCCCATGAAACAAAAATATTTAAATAGGCATACTTTCTTTTTTTATTGAGTATATATCAATTAAACGTAGTATCATGTAAAACAAAATAGGTTGCGAATTCAACAGGTCTAGGAGTTCCACCCCCACCTGAAACCACACCTGTCTTACTTGCAAATAGAATATATATATATTTTTTTTAATGTAATTTACATGGACATTTATTTATTTCAGTGGCTACCCACTTACGTCACCCTGGTAACGGTACGAGTACATACAGCGCCCCCAACGCTCACCTGTACAAGAAGGCTCACTCTGAATTTGGTCCTAACAAAGTTATACGGGTGACGACCGACCTCAATGGGAAAACCCCTGATCGGAGACGAACCCAGTCCGAGATGGCGTACGCTCCAAGGTCGGCCAGGGGAACATTAAGACGTGAGTAGGCTATTGTTATACTTTAAACATCAACACTGCAGTAATACATGTGGGTAGCCTTTTTACATAACATATTGTGAAAATTTCAACAATTTCATATTTGTTTTGTCATTCTTTAACATTTAAATTCATTTTTGATAATTTTAATAGTGTATACATTATTACTTTCGTCTCGTTAGCATTAAAATATTTATAATTGGCCTACTTATTAAAACATTTCTCTGGTATCTGACGATTTATAGGTTCAACATAATTATTTTCGTAAAATTTATTGTCTCTATACAGGGGCGTTGGAACGAAATTCATATTGGGGTGGGGTGGGGGGCTGCTCCCGTTTTAGATATCAGAATTGCCAGAGAATAATTCAGCGATAAATAAGGAACATATTTATGGGAATTATTGGAGGGGATGGGGGGATGCAGACTTCCAGCCCCTCCGCCTCCAACGCCCCTGCTATATATATTGCTAAATAGCAGGCAGTGTTGGTAACCAATTATTTCTCACTTGTTTTCTTTTGTAACCAATTTTAACACATATTTTCATTATTAATCAGTTTTAACATTTGTTTTCAGGTTCACGCTTCGGCTCGCACCAGAACCTCGGTGCTTTGTGATGACGAATTTTGGAGTCACGTGAAATAATCTACATATTTTTAGAACCAATCAAGACCTAGATAACATCCAGTTGGTTTATTCAAATATATACAATTTAAAAGGTCTTGCTGGCTTACAAAGTTTTAATGAGAGACTGTTATAACTGGAATAAAATGTGTTATTAAACCTGGTAAATGGGGTATGGGGGCGGGGGCGGGAGGGGGTAGTGAGGTTTATATAACAGTTATTTGTAATAATATTATTCTGCTGATTTTAAACCGAGAGATAAACTATGTAGTAGGTCACATAACACACTCATAGGAATAACAAAAGGTACACAATTGTAGTTTACAGTTTAATGATATTGAATTTAATATACCAGATGAATATTATAGTATTATGCCCGTATTATAGGGTATGAATAGTCTTGAACATTATACACCAGAAGAAGCAAACCAAAACATATTTTTATCTTTTTTTACTAGAATAATAATAATTATTATACAACATTAATTATACACCATTCGTAGTTATTGATATCTGTGGTAGAAATAAAAATTGCATTCAACATTTCGTGTTGATGAATATACAAATGTTTGGGGAGGTCAGTGCCCGGTAATGCCAATCTTTTGGATACATTTACAACTGGATATAAGTAAATAAATACAAAGTATAAAACTCTTGTTCATAACCTTACAATTAGTCAGTTTGTACTACTAGTATAAATCAGTAGTAGTTATATGAGGCTTCTACAAATTGTGTTCACTTACTTCGGTACATTAACACTACTATGGCGTAGTGTAAACATAAGTCGGGTGTGAACTGATTAATAAATTATACAACAGCTCATAAAAACAAGGCACTAATTCATTCTTAACGAAGAATATAAACATGATAATTACTAGTTGACTGTTATAGTATTTATTATGTTTTGTATGGAGACCTTAAACAGATCCAAGGGTGGTTATGAGGTTTAAACCCCTTCAGACACTAATTTCATCTTTTTCTTTTTATAATTTGATCGTATGTAGCTGATGTTAAAAATCTTTTTTAAATGTTATATTTGAACATCCTTCCAAAATGTCTTTTTCCTCCTCTGGGGACGCAAATAGTCACCATTATATATTATGTATGTAAACACAGTACATTTTTAATAACATAGACGTTATAGTACAGGGGCGTTGGAGCCGGGGCGGGGGTGGGGGGTGGGGCTGTAGCCCCCCAATAATTATCATACATATATATTTTTTATTGATTGTTGAATTATTCACCGGCAAATTCTGATGTTCAGAAACGGGAGCAGCCCCCCAATATGAGCAGCCCCCCCCCAATATGAATTTCATTCCAACGCCCCTGTAGTAAATATCTAGAGAATTCTGATATGGAATGGTTTCAGTGAATTGATCGATAAAAACAATAACGTGTTGATATTTGCAATACATTCATCATACGTGGATTTTTAATTAACACGATGTATGAGTAATTTACAGCTTGGCCTTTTAGTGTCATGGCGCACTAATATAACAAACATGTAACCTTGACATATCGTAATATTTTATCAATTGCTCAATATGAAATAACCCTGTTTTACTGTACGTAGTGACTTACATACACACAGACTATTAATCATAAAGCCAAAACATTTACGATTGCATTGTACCAAAGCATGTGATTCACAGGTCAGAGTTCAAGGTGTATCTCAAATCTATACGAAGTAAATACAGCAGTGATTGGTGGATGTATGTGGTAGTAGTTATTTTTGAAAATAGTATTGCATATACAGGGCCGTGGGAACTACTTGTGAAGTGGGGGTGGGGGGAGGAGGACACTGACAGACATCTTTGGAAGTGGGGTGGGGCACTATAACATATTTTGGTTACAATGGCAAATATTAATATGTAAAAAAAACACCTGGTTACCTGCCCGCCCCGGTTCCTACGGGCCTAATATATAGTTTTTTTTACTAAAACATTTATTACACCAATTGTACTTGGTACTTGTTGATATCTGGGGAGGAAATAAAAATCGTAGTCAACATTTTATTGCTGATCAGATGGTTTCCAGTGTAAACATCCTTAAGTCGTTAAAAAAAGATATGACTGTATACTTTCTTTGAGTAATATTAAGTTTAAATACATCGCGTGTGTTAAAACTGACCCAGTACTTTGAAATGTTGCTTCTATTACTTTTATTAAGAAATGTTATTTTACCATCAATAGGATTATATTTGATCAATGTAACCTTAAAACATGATTTAATGCAAAATGTTTTTTAAAACGCAATTAACAAAAATAAATACATTGTAAATATGACATAACATAAAAAATGTCAAATACTCACCCAGCAAATTTCTCATTTATTTCAATCATCTTGAAATACGCATTTCATTAGTGAAAATGCATTTGAAAATATTCTGACAGTAGGATCTCAGCGTGGTAGTTTGTATCTCACATTAGACATTAATCTCACATTGTGTCTCACATTAGACATAGCTTTTAATTATCCACACTAGCAACTATATTTTATACAGGACATAGTGTGGATGTTATATGTGTATGTTATGTATTTTGTAGGTTTAGAACGTATATTTACATTTGATTAATAAAATGGTCATTTATGTTGTATATATGCATATCAGATATCTATATAAAATGTTTTAATTATATGTGAATAAATGTAAATATTATTTTCTAAATACTCGTCTTCATTTGTATGTTTCTACTGATTAAAAAAAAACCAAAACTTAGAAAATCAGGTTCATATCTGTACCATGGAGTGAGATGAGACACTCTGGCCAATTGTATTCTACCTATGAAAACCGCATTGGACTATCCTTCCAAAGCAAAATAGAAACAGTCTTGAAGATTTTTTTTTTTGTTGTCTTCCTGATGAGAGTATTTTTCATCTTTTCATACTGCGGCATTTGAAGTTTCAATAACGGAGTGGGATGTAGCTCAAACGGTAGCGTGTCAGCCTGTGAATGGGTCGGTCGTCGGATCGATCCTTCTCAGTGGACCCCGTTACAGTTTGGGCTATTTTCCGTTCCAGCCAGTGCTCCAAAACTGGTTTATCAAAAACTGTGGTATGTGCTGTCCAGTTTGTAGGACGGTGCATATAAAAGATCCCTTGCTGCTTATCGGAAGAAGTAGCCTATGTGGCAGTAGCTGGTATCCTCTAAAGACATATGTCAAAATGACCATATGTATGACGTCCAATAGCCGATGATAAGATGGTCTTATGGTAGAGAGTCAGTAGTTGAATGCTTTTGTAATAAGAACTAACGGCATTATAATCAAACCCCATGGCTTTGTTTGCTATGCTGTTATGATAAATTATACCACGTAAATAGTATTACATGCACGACTGGATACCTCATACAATTCTCTACACGCATGCAATTTCCTTTTTTTAGTATCTTAAAGAAAAATACAAGTAAAGTTTGTTTTATTTAACGACGCCTCTCGAGCACATTGATTTTAATCTTATCATTGGCTATTGGACGTTAATCATATGGTCATTCTGACATACTTGTATTTCTTTAGAGGAAACCCGCTACCGCCACATTGGCTGCTCTTTCCGATAAGCAGCAAGGGCTCTTTTATATGCACACTCCCATAGACAGGACAACACATACCACGGCCTTTGGTGAACCAGTTGTGGATAACTGGTTGGAACGGAAAATAGCCCAAACTGCAATAGTATCTTAAACTTAAGACATGTAGAACCAACAGAAATAAGATGATATCTCCGATAATACCGTGACGCGGGCTATGCTTCAATTTCTCATCTGTAGACTGTGTCATGAAAACAGGTTTTTAACGCCAGCTTTAATTTTCTTAGGTCCACCAAAATTATGAAAATATATAGTGAAAATTGAGTATTATCATATTGTCAAAATTATATATATATATATATATAGACTCTCCCAAGCAAAATGTCCACGATCTTAAACAAAAATAAAATATTAAAAAAATCACAAAAACATAATGAAGAAATAACTAAATAAATGATAAATAATATTTTGCCTAAAATATATAGGAAACAATATCACTCACCTCGTTTGAAAATGATAGGAACTGACTAGACACGAAGACAAATAGTATTTTAGCGTATTCAGGGTCAATTTTCTAGGCATTTTCACAACCACAGATCGTCACTTAAGGAAGGGAAGTAACCCATACATAAATACAGTTAAAGCTGTTAACATTTATCTACCGTTATAGTCCAGGAGCCAGACCCACAAATTTAGATTTTGAGTACCGAATTGTTGAATAGATCTAACTTGGATTGTCAGTTAGTTTGATATCTGAAGTGGTGGACATTTGGGATTGGTAGCTAAATGCTGTTTCGGTAGCCATATTTAAAGATGGCCGCCACATTTTGGTCAAAATCCTATAAATCGGCAAATTTAACATAACTAATGAACAAAATAACCTATCGACATGAAATTTAACTTATATTAATTGGTATTAAATTACCCTTTGGCTGGTATATTGGTTTTAACATTTATTTTATAATATCTTTACTAAAATCAAGGAAATATAGGTGAAATTGGCGATTTTCTCAATTTTTAAATGATATATCTTCAAAAGTTGTTTAATATTTTGTATCAAAGCATACTCTGGCTGATTGTTGTTATATATCATCTGGATTAGTTTATGAGGGATCCACAAAACGGGATAGATCTGATTGCTGATTTCGCCTTTCCGTTGGAAGCGATATCTACTCTATTGAAGGCTTGCAACTTAAAATAAAGTATTCCATTTATGACCAAATTTGTTCTTTAGGATGAACAAATTTAATAAAAAGACTTGTTACAAAACTAAATGATCGCCAGGTGGCTGAAAACAATTCAAGATGGCTGCCACAATTTATATATTTATATTTAAGACAGCCCATGGGCCAAATAGGATCTACGTGCACCCCCACCCCATAACTCTACTAGAAAGCCCTAAGATGTCCTAAACATGCAATCAACCGGTAACAGTAAAACAAATTGGAATCTACTACCCATAGGATTACAGGTTCTATACATCCGACACCAGTACAATGATTTTAAAATAATATTTATTTTATGCTATCTACTTGAACAATGTATTGACGTAAGAAATAGGAATTGGAGTTGATAAGACACGGAACAGAACATTATTAATGCAAAGACTGAATGTGCTTGAGCTGGTTTAATTCCTGGATACTTTATTGAACTGTTATGTTTCCAAATTTTGTCTTATAGCATGCTTCAAACTAAAACGGAAATCAAGGAACCCTCAAAATGTTCATGGCCAATTCCTTCTGCAACACAGTAAAACGTGGTCAAATCAAAACACCCAGACGAGCAGTTGCCTCAGTGCTGGCTACGGCACTGCATACACCGATGTAACAATGACTAGCTGTATAAACCTTCAAATCGGAAGACAGCGTAAATGCTGCACATGAGCGTCAAAGCTATCCACTCAGTAGAATTCTAATATAAACTGATCATTGTCTAGAACTGTCATATATTTACATATATTACATATAAAACACCGAAAAGACAAGAATTATAATACTGTTAGATGTACTTTACAATAAAGAATTCCATACAAAACACACATATTGACATGACTATGGTTAATGTAAGTTTGATGATAATAATAATAATAAATATTTTCAACTCTTATATACTTCAAAACAACAATAACATAACAGGGGCGTTGGAACGAAATTCATATTGTGGGGGGGTGAGGGCTGCTCCCTTTTCTGAACATCAGAATTTGACGGTGAATAATTCAACGATGAATAAGGAACATATTTATGGGAATTATTGGGGGAGAGGGGTTAAAGCATCCAACGCCCCTGCATAATAATACAAATAATAATAATAATAATATTTTATATAATAATTATTATTTTAAAAAACCTAAATAAAATAAAATCTTAACAATGTGATCAATAATTAAAATACAGTGTAATCAATTTTAAAATAATCTGAAGATTTTCATCTACTGGAGCACGTAATACAACGCACTGAAAATGGATATATTTTGTCGTGAATTTACGTGTCTACGGATAGATGTAAATACATGTATGTATGTATTCGTAACCGTCTGTGTCTGTATTTCTCTGTGTGCGTGTGTCTGTCTGTATATTCAATTTAATTCGTGTATATAATTGAATATTAAACTCAAATATTTATATTCGTAACTGTAGAGTGTGTTATTAATATGAAAATTATATTGAAAAAAACATTGATCATCTGCAAATTGTGCATTTATATATAACAATATTATAGTTAAAATAAATTTTATAGTATTTGTTTTTAATTGTATTATTTTATGAAATATAATATCAATATTAAATATTTATTTTCTAAATAAAGGTTTTCGGTAATTTAAAAATGTGTGTGTATTAGAGTGAACTCTTCATTTTTAATAATAAGTTTCATAATAAATAAAGAAATATATTTAATTAATAAATAAAATCAATAATTACATTTGTCACATTTAATGCTATATATATATATTTTGTATTATGGAGGTTATTTAATAGTTTATTATTATTAAATTTTTTAAAGTTTATACGCATTAATAAAGAACATATTAAATATTTTAATATTAATAATATTGAACACCAGCTTTGCAGTAATATTCGTTACTGTTAGCGATACCATCCAGCTAGTTGTTGTAGATGCGGGATGGTGGTGGTGGTTGTATTTATTTTCGTGCTTATATCCAATTAAGGTTCTAGCACGCTGTCCTGGGCACACAACTCAGCTTCCTGTGCTGTCTGTCCAGGACAGAGGTTAGAGATATAGGCGACACGAAACCTGTAGCTGCCATACTAAGGCGGCTAATCTTATCGATAATGATGATTGTATTTATTTTCATGCTTATATCAAATTAAGGTTCTAGCACGCTGTCCTGGGCACACAACTCAGCTTCCTGTGCTGTCTGTCCAGGACAGAGGTTAGTGTTAGTAGGAGACAC
>JAULBS010100493.1:0-16169 GCA_032355785.1 Symmetromphalus regularis
ATCTTACAATAGGGGCCTATGTTTTATGTATTTTAGCTTGATTTCAGGTTCAAATATTGGACATATATTTCTATGTTCAGTAAATATAATAATGTCAGATATCAATGTCAGATATATTAATTTATAAAAAATGATTTCTGGGGTCGTGGGGGGATGTCGGTCGAACCCCCTCCCCCCATCCCCATGTACGCTCATGATCTGAATAGGAAATTCTTAAAAGTGCGACCAGCAGGAATTTGTGGCAGTTCTCCTCATGCTATTTATTTTGAAATATAAAGAGTACACACTCAGTTACATGCAAATTATTCGTAATCAAGCGGTTTATTTGTAGTTGGTTAGTTGGTTGAATCTATTTATGTTCGTGCATATATCCAATTAAGTTTCAAGCTCGCTGTCCTGGGCACACTACTCAGCTTTATGTGCTGTTTGTCCAGGGCAGAGGTTAGTGTTAGTTGGAGAGAAGAAACCCATCACCGCCACTCTAATGCGGCTACCCTTATATATAAGCAGCAAGGAGTCTGTTATATATGCAGACAGGATAGCACATAGCACGTCTTTTTATAAACCATTTGTGGACCACTGGTCGGTGTAAGTGGTATACACCTACCCACTGAACACTGGGTTTGAACCGATGCTGAGGTTTAAAATGCCATACCTCGACTGAGATTCGATCCCAGTACCCAATCCGATGGCATAAACACTGCGCAGCCTGGGTTATTTATAGACTTATTAGAAAAAAAAAGGCATTAAAAAGTTTAAAATTATATAATATAAAAATGTATATATATATTGTATTTATATAGAAGCATAAAAGGAAAAACATCCACACAATATGTGCTCTTTATTAAATAATGGCACATTAACTGCATATTAAACATTAATTATGAAGTACTGGTACAGTGGCGGGTCTAGTTAGGAGCACGCCCCCACCCCCACCCAAACGTTTACGATTATAACTGTTATATATATATATATAATTATTGTTAAAGTATAGGCATCACCCCCCACCCCAACCCACCCCTACCAAATGGATTTTCTGGATCTTCCATTGTGGTAGCTTATTCTTTCACAGAGTTGCGTTATTCACTGATTACTAGTTTTGGGATTGTGGGATTGGAATGTCTCTGGGTGCCCTCTCTGCGAGTCGGTAATAAACTGGACCAGTTAGAATCCACTTTCTATAGTCCACAAACCCACATATTTTGTCAAAGGAAACGTGTGACTTTATCCCCTGTGATTTTGTCTTTGTCTTAGACTAAATGAACTTTTTTCTTTGACATTTTTTCCTATGATTTATATTATCAGTCACTGGTTGTCAGCTGTTACAATGTGTGAGCGTAGTTTAATACTTGATATTTTGGAGTTAAAACAGCCATTCTTACTGTAGGGATTGAATGATTTATATTTATATGTTAATATAGCAAAATATGACATCTACAAATATGATAGTATATCTTTAATACATGATGCAAACACATGGTTTAGGACGGTGCATAGAAAATAACCCTTGCTGCTTATCGGAAAGAGTAGCCTATGCGGCGGTAAGGCATTTCCTCTAAATACATATGTAACAATGACCATATGATTGACGTCCAATACCAGATGATAAGACAAAAATCAATGTGCTCTAGAGGCGTCGTTAAATAAAACAAACGCTACTTTAACACGTGATTTTGTTTTCAGTTACAGTTCGATGACAAAACAAGAAAAGGTCCAAGCAAGGAGGATGTGGAGGAAACAATGGCGGATGTTCATCTGGGCTGTTTTACAAGGTTATTATTAAAGGAATAAATCTATATAGTCCGAGAAAGCCTTGCTTTGTTATCTTTTAAAAGGAACTCCATAAACTCCGCGTCTTGTAACAGAAATATAAGTACATATTAGGACTGCAAGTAACCTTTTCAAAATGAAATGTAATTTTTGGTATTATTTAAGGCAAAATAAAATTAGATTATTTAAAAATATAAAGAAAGAAATAAAACAAATTAAAATTGTTTTTGTTCCAACCAGTGGTCCACAACTGGTTTATCAAAGGCCGTGCTGTCCTTTCTGTGGAAGGATGCATATAAAAGATCCCTTGCTGCTTATCGGAAGGAGTAGCCTACGTGGCGGCAGTGGGTGTCATCTAAAGACATATGTCAGAATGACCATATGTATGACGTCCAATAGCCGATGATAAGATAAAAATCGTCGTTAAATAAAACTAAACTTTTACATCTCTTATTGTACAACTCGATCTCAGTTAAATGTGTTTTATCACACGCACACACACACACACACGCTCACATAATTATATCTAGCTGCAACAATATGCCATCTCAAATGTAAACTATCCATCCTTATCCAAATCAGATAGCTGCACTTGAATCAATAAGAATTGTGAGGGTTTAGTTTGCACATATTAATTGGAAACTTTAATTTTTAAATTGTCTGGATAAGCAATCTGATTAGGTATTGGACAAGTTCAGTAGACTGTTAAATATCAAGTTGAGAAAGCATTTACCCATGTATACAACTGCAGTTATTCCCAGAATATTTTTGTGAATATGGTGGCCATTTTGGAAAACAGGTTTTCTGCTTAATTGTCTATTTGTTTCCCTTGTTTATTGATATCTGTTTCAAAATAAGATTAATTTGATGTCATTTGTTCATCAGATTAAATTAACCAAGGGAGATAACGTTACTACCACTTAACCTAATAGGAGTAGCATTTCCTGATATAGCTGTAAAACGATTGACAAAGAAAAAGCATCATAGACGGTGTGAGGGCTGAAGGAAGACGTTGGAAGGAGAAGAACGTACAGGAAACCTGATATATATTTTTTTTTTCAACTGACTTCCTATAAACGGGTGGACTATCATAGTTATATGCGGTATATTTCAAAATAATTATCAAATGCAAATTAAGCTATTCCTACAACATCTATTCCAATGTCCTATTACTGGACCAATGAATAATAGCTCTGAAGGGCCGATTAAAGAAGGATGGCAACAGGCCCTGCAACTTGAAACATCTCTTGAATGTCAGTCAGAATCGCATAGCAGTTTCCTGCGCATGATTTAACGCAGACCTTGACTGTCACCTCTCGTCTGAACCCAAGAATCAAGCCACCAACCATGCAACTGGACCCGGTGGTACGTGGATAAGATATCGAACTTGTGTCTGGTAGGTACTGGGATCAGATCTTAGACGAGGATTTTTTTTTTTTTATCTCAGTATCGGCTCTAACCCAGAGTGAGTGCTCAGTAAGGCTCAGTAGGTTGGGTATACCACTTAAACATGAGTGATTTATCAAAGGCCGTGGTATGTGCTATCCTGTCTGTGGGGTAGTGCACATAAAAGATCCCTTGTTGCTTATAGATAAGAGTAGCCGCATTTGTTTGGCGACAGTCGGTTTCCGCTTTCGTCTCTTCTACTAAACGCTAACTGAAGCTGAGTTATGTGCCGAGTACAGCGTGTTTGAACCGTAATTGGATATAAGCACGAACATAAATAATCCAACCAACCAACCTTTCTTCCTTCCAACCCACTCTTACCCGAACATTAGAAAATAATACTTCTGCCGAGCCGCTTATAATGGTCACACCCATAGACTTGAGAAGATACCTTTATACATGAATCGATGTCATTAGCGAGATATGCAGGTGTGATAGCAGGTATAGTGTAAGATCTCTCACCACTGTTAACAAAGACATGCTTGTTTCTAATTAACTGATTGGTCATGGAAATACAAGGAGAAGGTATTGGAATATCATGATGGCGCTCTGATGTCCTCGCTTCAAATCCGGTCAAGAAAGATGATATGAATAATAAGCCAAATCAAAATAATGCATGTTAAGTAAATATAATTATTAGGAGTATAGTACAGCTTGTTTTAAACACCACCAGTGACGTACAGAGGTTTGGCAATGCCCGACGCCAACTCTATGATTCTCTAGCTTAGCCAGCGTTAGGCAAACGAGGCGCTTGCCTCGTCTGGAATTTTCACAGATTTTGTTTCCCCCATGATACTGACATTTATTATCCACATGGTTCAAGCTCCCAGCGTCTGGGTTTGCATCGGCGTTTTTCCCTCTCTGGCTACGCCCCAGAGCACCTCCACTTTTTCTCTTTTTTTAAAATATATATTGTGCTATAAATATTTCGTTTATTTCCAGCCATTCTCCCACAAGCGCTTTTGTTATATAAACAACATTAATAAATAAATAAATAAATTGTATGTCCCCAAGCCTAACTTTAATATCACTCTTTTATTGGATGCCACACTGAAATGGATGGCCCCTACTGTCGTCCGCTCTGCACCCCACCCCCTCACCCTCTTTCTGCACGCCACTGAACATATTATTATTAACATATGTTCATACTATTATTAATTTTATGGACTTTCTGCAAGTACCTATTATTGTGATGACAATAACTGTGATGAATGTAAATTATAATTACTTTAAAAACATTATTTACCGTACACCATCATGTTTAATGATTACGTTTTGTATTAATATATAGCAGGTGTCCTTTCTTGCCGGGTTGTCTGTCCAGGTAGAAATGCATTTGTTTAATGACAGTGGGCATATAATAGTCATATGCTTCTAACATCTAAGTAAAGGTAAGTTGCATTTTTGTATAGTCATCATCATCGGAGGACGTTTCGTCGTTTAAATCCAGGTTGCGTTTAGTATTTTTTCTCTTTCAGTAAGTTTATTTTAAAATACATTAATTTTTTTAAAGACTTATATTCACATTTAAAATGATACAATTATTAAAACTAATATGATGTTTCTATATAAGAGTCAAAATTAAACTCATTTAAAACATAATAATTCTCAGATAATTAATGTATTTTCTTGAAGAGAAAATAAAAATATAATGGAAACTAGTTAGTTTAAAGGGTATTGTATTACATAAATATAGTATTGCTAATATTATGATGAAGTATTTTTAATAATATGGTTGTTTAACGACCCTACAGCTCACATACAGACAGACACACATACACACACATATGTAGACACACACACATGCACACACATACACAGGTAACACACATAATCATGCACGCACGCACGCATACACAAACACACACACACCATACCACACATACATATATACATACACTGCTGCTATTATCATCCTTTTATATTATGTAAATAGGACAGGGCCTCGTAAGTTGGATAACTTGTGCCCAAACCTTTTGTGTATTTTATATGCAATAACATATATTTCAATCAATATACATACACACGCACATACACACACACGCACACACACACACACAACTCGGCTAGTGTTCTCTTTTTAGTAATAATGCACACACATACAGTCCCACACCTAAAACTTTAATATTCTTCTTCAATCAAGATTTTAAAAAAATATTTCACATTTTTATGATCACTTCCATTTTAATATTTCAGATTTAAAATATTGAACAGAGTAGCGTTGATAGTCAATAATGAAATCATTTTACGTGTGTACGATATGTGAATTACTAACATTGTATCAAAATGGGTGGCATGGTTATAGAAGGCTTATCATTATCATTATTATTAGTAGTAGTAGTATTATTACTATTATTATTATTACTATTATTACTATTATTACTATTATTATTATTACTATTATTGTTATTATTATTATGATAAATATTATTATTACTATTATTATTAGTAGTAGTATTTTTATTATTATTATTATTATGAAGGTATCTGTCTATTTTAAAATTACCAAAAAATGCAATACTAGGCGGCATCCACTTTTTTTTACATAATTTTCACGGATGTACAAAAACAAAACAAAAAATTGGGGGGAAAGAGTTAAAGGGACATGTATGCTTTTCAAAAAACTAAAAAAATGACGAAAATATTTTTTTCGAAATCACCATTTTTCCCTTTTTCATTTCATAAGTATTTGGGGGTCCGATAAGAGTATATTTTGTACCCACGTGCAAATAATGAAAGAAATGGATCCAAAAATAATTTTAAATTTTGTATTTATTCATTTTATTGTTGAGATGACGTTATTCAATTAACCATTAACCTCAGCTTTGTGATATCTAAACCGAATTTTTACCATTGTTCTGCCTAGAAGTGGGGACAGAGGTGGGCCTAGGCGGATTAACCCCACTTTTGCCACCAATTATTTTTTTCCGATTTTTTGTAGAATGTAATTTCTTACCTCCCAATGTCAAAAATCTTTAAATATATATATTTTTACCCTCTTCCAAAATGCCTCTATACGCCCCCGTAGTAAATAACTTTTCATTTTCTATTCAAATTTTTATAATCGATTATTAAAACCAAAATTAATTTTTTGTCATCATTCTACTGAAAGTAAAGTATGTTTTATTTAACGACGTCTCTGGAGCACATTGATTTTTTATCTTGTCGTTATCTATTGGACATCGATCTCATGGTCATTCTGACATGTCTTACATTCTACCGAAATACTTAGGTTTGAGAATTAATTAAAATTTCAAATCATGGACTGTACCGTGCCGGAATTACACTATATCCCGTTGTTTTTTCTGTACAAACATAATAATATACACTTATATAATTATAATATAATAACTTGTAAAATTGATTCGTCTAGTCAGGGCCGTAGGAATGATTTTGGGAGTAAGGGGTGAGTGGGCACTGATGGACGGATCGGGTACAAACTCTATATTTCGGATTTTGGTTACAATGGTAAATATTAATCTGTAATAAAGGCTCACAAGTGGAAAGGGTCACGTGCGCCCCCCCCCCACCCCCATCCCCCGTTTCTACAGCCATGCTGTTGTTTCAGCTTAATCTTAAACTTGATGAAGACTACAAATATGAAAAAAAAAGGTTTTAATTTCTGCATAAATCCATGACCATCTGTGACGGAGTTACATTTTACGGATAAAGGTAGCGTTTTTTTTTTTTTTTCTGACCCTTAAGAATTTTCCTCAATATACAGGTGGTTCGTATCTGGTTTCCATGCGTGTAAGAAGATGGAGAAATGCAAGAAGGTGGCTATTATTGGAGACAGGGCGTGTGGTCAGAGTGCTCTCCTTGCTGCGTTCAGCAACATTATCTGGCCGGGAGTTTTCGTCCCAGCAGTGTTCGAGAGCTTTGACGTCAGACTACCTCATGATAACATACAGGTTAGTACCAGAATGCTTCAGTAATAACTAGGGGTGCAAAGATATACCGGTATATTACCGAGCGCAATACTTAACGCGATATGCTTTCGTGTATAGCGATATATCTACCTAATGAGTATCCATCTTTCTTATAAAACCTGTGACTATGACAGTAAGTTATAAAATAAAAGTTAAACTTAATTAAAACATAAAACGACTGAGTCTATATACTCTCGTTTTGATCAGAAATGGTACAGATCTGCCTGGCTGAGATATGTTTAGTGATTAGTATGTCTTTATTACATCTTTAATCAAACTGTATTGCAATATGTATTGCAATATGGGTTTGCTGTATCGCAATATATCGCAATACTCTTTGGGCCGTATCATTGCACCCCTAGTAATAACACAAACAACCGCAACAACGAAACTGGTGCTGACGAAATGTATTATCTTGCCTCCATGTAAAATTATTTAATTCCATTTGTTGTTTTCCGTTTGACAAAACCCTTATACCCCGATGAGCGGAGCTAATTTTTTTTATACTCCGTCTGCAATTTTCAAGAATTTACTGATCTGCTGTTCCCAGTGTGAATATTCTTGTTATTTATTTACTAAATTAATTTTGGGTTTTTAAAATAATTGGGTTTTAATTGACAAAATAATGTTTCAGATAATTTTGTGTTCCAAATATATGCAGTTAAAAATGGTTGTATCGATTTAACTGCATTTCGTCGCTATCACGTTGATAATCGTTATTCTCTTGCGTTGCTTTGATTAATTAACTATATACTTTAACAAAATAAATTCCTTGTAGAAACATATCTAGACGTAAATGGCTTTTATGGTCGTCGGATAGAACCTTCTCAATGGACCCAATTGCGGTTTGGGCTATTTTCCGTCCCAGCCAGTGGTCCACTGAGTCTATATATTCTCTTTTTCATCAGAAATTGGTACAGATCTGCCTGGCTGAGATATGTTTAGTGATTAGTATGATTTATCACATCTTTAATCAAACTGTATTGAAATATGGATTTGCTGTATCGCAATATATCGCAATACACTTTGGGCCGTATCGTTGCACCCCTAGTAATAACACAAACAACAGCAACGACGATGGCCATGACAAAAAGGACGAAACTGGTGATGACGAAATGTATTATCTTGCCTCCATGTAAAATTATTTAATCCCATTGGTTGTTTTCCGTTTGACAAAACCCTTATACCCCGGTGAGCGGAGTTAATTTTTCTTATACTCCGTCTGTAATATTCAAGAATTTACAAAGGCCGTGGTGTGTACTGTCCTGTCTGTGCATATAAACACACCTTGCTGCTTATTGGAAGGAGTAGCCTATGTGGGACAGCGGGTTTCTTCTAAATATATGTGTTAGAATGACCATATTATTGAAGTCCAATAGCCGATGATAAGATAAAAAACAATTTACTTTTAGATGCGTTAAATAAAAGAAACATTACTTTTTTTTATACACCCTCTGTGTTTTTTTTTTTACCCCTTGCCTTCGCCTCGGGGTAAACAAAAACACAGAAGGTGCATTAAAAGCGATTTAACCCCAGTGATGCTTCTACAACTTGTAATGTCCTTCACAATTAAACGTTCTGCAGTCTGTTTTAAAACAAACATGGACATTGGACTCTCTAACTGAAGACAGTAATTCCAAACACGTCGGAGGCTGGCTAACAATTTATAGATTGAGTGCTTCAGCCAAATGTTAGACAACATTAGCCTAAGATTAATAAATCAATGTGCTCTAATTATGTGGATAAAATAAATAAATACATAATAATAAAAAAAAAATTAGTCACATTTGAAAATGTCAGCGTATGGATAGGAAAAAAAAACGTATTGGTTGTACGGATGACTTAATTTGTATTTTATAATTATTTTAAAATATATCACTTGTAACCATGCTAGTACACCCGTTTATCGCCAGCCAGTTGAAAATAAATGTATTTTATAATAATAATAATAAAAATAATAATAATAATGTGTGCTATGAGTATGCAATTAAGAAGATTCTATTGTATGCACGTATCTTTAAGAAACAAAAAAGTATTTGCTATATACGAAATGTATTATATTATACTGATCAATGTTTTTTGTTTTTTTATGCCAACTGGTCTGGGGACAATAAATTTAAATTAGAAAAAAAAAATCTTTAAAAAAAATGTAAATATTAAAAAAATAATAATAATAATGTGGCAGAATCCAAAGAATTGTTATATACACATTCGTTAATACAAGAACACATATTATGTGCATATATATCCAGCGGGATAGTCCGTCCCCCCACTTTTTGGACAAGGGTGTGTTCAGGAACGGATTTTCGCCCTTGTATATGTCACTGTCAAAACGTCAGATGCACACTGAATTTGTTAATATATATTTCAGATGGAAATCGCAGTATGGGGAACAACAGGATTTGAACACTGCGATCTTCTTCGTACTTTATTTTACCAAAACACCAACGTCATCCTTCTATGCTACTCGATCGACAACCCAGACAGTCTTGATAGCGTTCCCAGCAAATGGATGCCGGAAGTGAACCAAATCTGCCCTGACGTTCCCATCATCCTAGTGGGCAACAACAAGCACATCCGGAGTGAAATGCAGAAGAACCAGTCAATTCCGGTCGCGTACGAAGATGGTTTGCAAATGTCGAAATTCATAGGAGCTATGGCATACGTCGAATGCTCAACCAAAACTATGGAAGGCGTGGACAAAATTTTCCAAGCGGCAAAGCGATTCGCTCTCAAAGAATAGAAAACAGGAATCGAAACAATAAAGTTGTTGTCGTGATTAAAACCGTATCTTTGCAAAGTCAAATGTTTATAATCAAAATTCAGAGAATATGCACCCACGAAATACTGTGAAAGTAATAATACTTGGTGTTCGCAAAGGTTGAGCATATACTGCCTCTCTGATGGCAGTAGTGGTTAAGTGTAAACGTATAAAACTTGTCCGTTGGTAAATATAGATTATCTCGTCCCAATAAGGTTTTAATTGAAACAAATATATCTCTATATTTTTATCTCTTATTTCTCTAAAGTTATTGATCAGATTCCTGATTATAAAGCATACTGCAAACATGATATACATATGGAAGAAGAGGGGGGGGGAGGAGACCAGGTTGTTTGTACCATCTTCCGTTTTCAACTCCTCCCTCAGCTCTCATATTTAAACGTGATGGCCTATGATGCAGTTTATATGTCGGTCATTTTTACAGCAACATCAAGAAATGCTACTCCTATTAAATAAAGTGATATTCGAGTTATCTTCCTTGGTTAGTACAATCGGATGAATAAATGACATCAAAATAATCTTATTTTGAAACAGATATCAGTACACAAAGGAAACAACAAACAAACAATGAAGCTGAAAACAATAACATACACTTCACCTGTTTTACAAAATGGCCACCATATTCCCAGAAATGGAAATATTCAACACACAAACTGATCGATTGCGTGTTAGTTCTACTCCAGGATAAAGATAAATGCTGCCGAAGTTAAATGCAGGGGAAAATGTGTTATCCAATTGACATTTAACAATCTACTGCATTTGTCCAATACCTAACTAGATTGCTTATCCAAACCATTTAATCATTTAATTTCCCAATTAATATGCACACATATGAATAACTAAAACCTCATAATTCTTATTGTTTCCTATGCAGCAATGTGATCTGAATAGGTTTGGATTGCTAACATTTGGGATGCATAATTATTTGCACCTCAATTGAGTAACATCTGGAAGATGTGGAACTGGACAATGTGCATTCTTCCAAATTATGTATTGGTTATATACACGCAGTATGTGAAATCTAAGTCCATCATTTATAGGTGACAACATTTCTGTTTTGCATGGTGTTTTAAACTTAATTCTACGCACAATGTCCACTGCTCCCACACTGCCCACTCAATATCGTTTCCACCGATATGAGTTGCATTTGGGTTAAAGTTCCCACCTCCACATTACAGAGAAGCCGGTGGTGAGGTAGAAAAATTCTCCAGGCTGATCCTTGTTAGCAACATGGTAGTATGTAGTGTCACGCGCTGTTAAAGCATGGAATGGTATTAGCAGATCACTAGAATTTGGTGCCAATTTAACATAGACTTACCCAATTGGTACATATTTTCTCTTCTTGGAGGTCCCAGTCTGCATCCAAAGACTGGTACAATAGTTCATACCAGAAAAATGTGACACCAATAGTAGGACAGGACAGGAAAGGAAATAATTGTTTTAACGGCACTCTCGCACTCTATTCAGCAGCAATTTGATGTCAGCCATATTATGATGTTTGCTTTGCATACTCTTATTTAACCCTACTTAATCGCACAAGCTACTCTTTACGAGTAGCAACAAAGGATCTTTGATAAAAGATTTGTAGACCACAGCGGAAAACTTATTTTGGGTTCGAACTGGTATCGAGATTAAAAATCCTGTACATCGACTGAGATTTGATCCCTATACGTATCATCCGTTAACCCGACATCTTAACGACTGGGGAGCGGGATCTAGCTCAAACGGTAGCATGTCTGCCTGTGAACCGATCGGTCGTCGGATCGATCCTTATCAGCGGACCCATATGCAGTTTGGGCTATTTTCCTTTCCAACCAGTGGTCCACAACTGGTTTATCAAAGGCCGTGGTATGTACCGTCCTGTCTATGGGACAGTGCATATAAAAGACCTCTTGCTGCTTAACGGAAAGAGTAGCCAATGTGGCGGCAGTGGGTTTCCTCTAAATACATATGTCAGAATGACCATATGCTTGACGTCCAATAGCCGCTGATAAGAGTAACAATCAATGTGCTCTAGAGGCGTCGTTAAATAAAACAATCTTTACTTTACTTCTTAACGACTGGGCCATCGTGACTAGTTGGTGATAACAGAAACATATGAGTTAGATCACTGACAGCTTATTCAAGTATTTTAACAAGAGAAGAAGCAAAGCGCTCCTTAAAGACATAGTTCCAAGGAATTTAAGAGTCTTTGTTGTCTAAATATTTACGAAAGAAACTTACATGCATTTGTTATACTCGATCTCGTTTTCATATCATGTAAGACATGGCAACTGAACCATGGTTTAGAGAATTCCATGTCCAGCCGATGGACTTTTTTCATATTAAAATATTTCAAATTTCAAGATCGGAACTCTACTTGAGGCGATATAAATTGGTACGAAATGTTTTTGCAGCTACAAAAATATTCAGAAGTTTTAAAATAACGGCTAACAGGGGAATACCCGTCACGTGACTTGAAATATATACGTCAGCGAAAAAAAACGTTATTTTGTTTCCATTTATTTCTCCGTGAACATAATTCATTATTATTCTTAAATATTGATAATAAGCGAGATGCGGTGGTTATGTTAGTAGTTGGAGGAAGTATTTCTATGGACAAATTAAATGTTTATATTTAAAATTAATTCTTTGTTTGGAAATTAATCAGGTCGAAGATCTGTGGGAGTATGCATTTAATAATTTACAGTGACTAAAGAAAAGTGCTCTATTGCAAAACCATACAAGATCCTTTGACTAGTGTATTTTATTATTATTATTATCAACCTACTCCCACGCCTCTTCCTCCTGATAATCATTTGTATTTTGTGTTACTAGTAAACAGAAAACTAAGTACAAACTCGTTAACTGACCCACTTGCATGTATTTCGGAAACGTTTTATCTCATTTCACTGTTCAGTGGTATAACAGATCCTGTATATAATCAGCGTCATCAAATTAGCTCTCGTTAGATGTTTTATTTTGTGTGTTCATGACAAAACAGCACTTAGGATGTTTAAGCCTAGTTATTACTCTATTATATGGAATGAGAAATCATTCACATTTAAAGGGGCAGTATAACAATGGAAACATTTGGCAGTCCTCCAGAAGTATTTATGTTGAAATGTATTGCATTCAAAAGAGCAGGGGAGACGAATGTAGCTCAAACGGTAACGTGTCCGCCTGTGAACCGGTCGATCGTCAAATCGATCCTTCTCAGTGGAGATATTTGAAGTTTGGACTATTTTCCGTTCCAACTAGTAAAATTTAGTTGTGGTCAACAACTGGTTCATCAAAGGCCGTAGTACGTCCTCTCCTGTCTGTGAGATGGTGCATATAAAAAAAAACTTACTGCTTATTTGAAAGAGTAGCCTATGTGGCGGCAGCGGGTTTCCTCTAAATAAATATGTCAGAAGAACTATATGATTATCGTCCAATAGCCGATGATTAGACAGAGGCGTCGTTAAATAAAACAAACCCAGTGTAGTGGTTGCCCTGTCAGATCCATGGCTGGTAGGTACTGCGATCAAATCTCTATCGATGCATTGGATTTTAAATCTTGATACCGGTTCTAAGCCAGAGTAATTGCTGCGCAAGTCTTAATGAGTAGGAGTACCTCACATGCACTCACCGGTGGTCAATGACTGGTTTATCAAAGGCTGTGGAATGTGATGTCCTCTATGTGGGAAAGCGCATATAAAAAGATCCATTGCAGCTAATTGGAAAGACCAACCTCCGTGGCGCAGTGGTTAAGCTATCGGACTCGAGGCTGGTAGGTACTGAGATCAAATCTCAGTCGAAGCATGGCATTTTTAATTTCAGTATCGGCTCCAACTCAGTGGGTAGGTGTATACCACTTTCACCGACCAGTGGCCCACAACTGGTATAACAAAGGTCGTGGTATGTGCTATTCTGTTTGTGGGATAGTGCATATAAAAATCCCTTTCTGTTTATAGAAAAGCAGATTTCATTCTCGTACTAACACTAACCTCTGTCCTGGACAGACAGCACCGGAACCTGAATTGTGTGCCCAGGACAGCGTGATTGAACCTTAATTGGATATAAGCACGAAAATAAATATAACCATCACCACTAATTGGAAAGAGTAGCCTGTGCAACAGGTTAGCTCTGAAGACCATGTGACAAAATAGCAACCCCCGAAATTGACAGCGGTAATCGGCAATGATGTGGAGACTGCCGCGTTTTTTTTCATTCTCCGCAGCTCTTTTACGCCCTGGACTATATTTGTTTAATCACGACGTATTTGTTTCTATTTTATTATTAAAAATAAAGTATACTTTACGCTAAAATTGCAGTGGAAAATGCTGTGGACACTATTTCTCCACAACATTTATTTTGTCGTGGACATTTTCTTAATAGCAGGGTTTGTAATTGCTGTTCTGAACCGGTCGGTCGTCGGATCGATCCTTCTCAGTGGATATATTTGCAGTTTAGGCTAATTCCCGTTCCAACCAGTGATTCACAACTGGTTCGTCAAAGGCCGTGGTTTGTGCTGTCCTGTCTGTGGGACGGTGCATATAAAAACAACCTTACTGCTTATCGGAAAAGAGTAGCCCATGTGGCGGCAGCGGATTCCTCTAAATACACATGTCAGAATGACCATATGATTGACGTTCAATAGCCGATGATAAGATAAAAATCAATGTGCTCTAGAGGCGTTGTTAAATAAAACAAACTTGACTTGGTAAATACATTTCTGAAATAAAAGCAAAATGTTATGTACATAATCACCTGACAAAGTGTAGATAATTATTCAGCATCTATTTGTAAGGAATAGTATAAGGGATATCTTTTGAAAAATAGTGTACTTGTGTAATCACTGCAATATAGTCTCTGTGGTCCAGTGATAGGATATTGGACTCACAAGCTAAAGACTGTGGTTCAAACTCAACTGGAGGCTGGCTCATACGTTACTACGTGTCAAAATGATTAAATGTCTGACATCCAATAGCCGATGATTAACAGATCAATGTGGTCCGTGGGACCCCTGACAAATATAATTTATAAAAAACCAGGGCCGAATTTTTTTTTTTTGATTGGATGCTTCGCATCATGAGAAGATCACAATTCGGCTTTCAATGCATCGGCCTTCTCCTTTACGATGTAAATAATGATTCATGGATGAGAAGAAAAATGAACGGAATACAGTGATTATCAGAAAAGTCAGTTTCAAAAGTCAGGAACGTTGGAGCTGGGGGGGCTGCAGCCCGCCCCTATAATTTGCATAAATATATTCTTATTCATTATTAAATTATTCACCAGCAAATTCTCATATTCAGAAATGAAAGCAACCTCCCCCCACCCCCCCCAATATGAATTTCGTCCAAACGCCCCTGAAAGTAATACCAAAAATGCAAAATAACGACAGTTGCCTTCTTTGTAACGAATTGTTACCAAAGAAGAACAGGTGCTTTATATTCAATGATAGTTTCACTGTGAAAAAAAAACTTCAAGAAGTGTTGGGGAATTTTCCACAAGAACATAACAGCTGCCGATATGGTTTATAAAACGAGCGATCTGATTTTTAAGCATGATGTCACTAAACAAAAATTTGAATTGATGGTGCAGTAAGAAGCCCGGGTTTTTATGAACTATATTTGTCAGGGATCCCACAGACTCGAGTGACCCATGACGTGAGGATGCTAAAATCCTACAAAGACCACTTTTCTAATTACTTTAGACAACTGTTTTATCATTGCTATTTATTTATTTAATGACTCCCCAGCACATAAGTAAAACTTGGCTATTGGGGGTCACACTATGGTTACATCAAAAATTTAATCTTAACATAATTATATAAATTTTTTCAAAACATAAATACATGTACAAACAAATCAACGATATCAAAACGTATACACAATATATTAACTTGAAACAAAGACCATGAATTTTTTATTTTTTCTATAAAATTCGATCTACTTTAAAAACTTAATAATAAGCTGTGGGTTGAATCAGAATGATTCCATCACACCCTCATTAACAAACACATTATCTCTAACAGGCTGATGGTGAGGACAATCCACCAAAATATGATGCTCCATCAATATACACGGACAGTGCTCACAATGGGTTTGGTGTCTCCTACTAACACTAACCTCTCTCTTATGCCATGCATGACCACTCTTTATAGGTTATGTAAGCTAATTCTCTGTATTCATTTGACATCTTTGATTTATGGAACATTGCGAAAATACTGTCAGCTTTAATACACGTATTTCCCACTTTTCGTCTCTTTTCTCCAT
>JAULBS010100504.1:2500-16166 GCA_032355785.1 Symmetromphalus regularis
AGTATAAGACAAACAGGAGTACGGTAACGACTCACTTACGGCAGTGAGGAAAACAATCCAGTTCCTAGTTTGCAAATTTGTGTTTAGTTCATAAAAAATGTCTTTATATATTGTGTAAAATATATTCACAGACAGCTGTTCGCAGACTATTCATGAAACAAAATTACGACAATGAACCATTTACGGCAGTGAGGAAGGATATACAAGAAATAGTTATCTATAACTGTGCAGTTAGTATGACGTCTTTACATTATACCTCATAATATTTGAACACACTATTATATCGCGACAACGACCCATTTGTGGCAGTGAGGACTTTGATACAGTTTGTTGATCGCAATAGTTGTGGATAGTTCATAGAACATGTTTTTATATCCTATGTGAAAATACATCTATTGACTATTAACAAGCCAAGATTACGTTAACTTATTTACGACATATTTTATTTTTATAATTTATTGGATGTATGTATACAGGTGAAGAAATATCCAGTGACGATAAACAAAAGTGAAGAAACGTTAATAATTTTTATTTTGTTTATACAAAGAATTCAGTGCGAGGAATAAAACATAATAATAAATAACAATTTTGTAACGATGTCATTTGAAAATGGACTGTGAGACCACACTTTGCGCCTAATTGATAATGGTGCAGCCTACGACGATTATTTTGTAGCAGTGAAAAGGCGGATGCATTTAAGTGACTTATAATTCATAATTTCTCTTATACTATTTGACAAATATAATAGCGAATGAACTGAGCTCAATATCTAAGTCTTTCATAAATTACTCGGATTAGCACTTGCTCCGATTAGCACGTTACAAACTTTATCTTTGCCTTGTTCATTTGAACTTTATGTTCGTTTGAAAAATTCAATATGTGTTTGACGTTTTCAACAATGAGACCAACCAACGCGGCTTACGTCACACTAATAATGCTGTTTATACTAATTTGGCGGGTTAAAGGTCACGGGCGAATGATTGACCCACCGTCACGAGCGTCAATGTGGCGATTTGGATTTGATTTACCTCAACAAGACTATGACGACAATCAGGGATTCTGTGGTGGAAGACAGGTAAGGAGAAGCTGGTTTTGATTCTTTACCCACTCTCGTATTATTTTAATTTTTATTTATTTAGTTTTATTTATTTATTTATTTGTTTATTTATTTATTTTTTTATTTTTTATTTATTTTAATTTGTAAATATAGCAATATTTTCAATATTATATAAATAATAATATATCTGATTCTCCAAGGTTTGTTTCGTGCCTTAACCCACCCTTCTCTCTGAGCCAACTACTTGGTGTTATCTACGTCACATAGAAATTCCACCATTGTCCTGTTCATCTTCTTAAATAAAAAACAAATAAATATAAGATATAAGCATGTAAAAAAATATAAATAAATAATAGCAGCCATTTTTTATCATTTGACTAAATAATAATAATAATTATTATAATTACTATAATAATATAATGATGATGATGCTAATAATAATAATAATAATAAAATTAAATAATAAAATCAATAGCAATTATTATTTCCCACATTTACTCTCTACCCACCAGCCCATCTTCTTTGTAAATATACCCATGAATGAGCTTACTATATTTTATCAACACAAAAACTAAAATATAACTTCGGGGAGGGGTGGGGGTGGGGGGGTATTCTTATAAAATACAATTTCTAACTGCCTTTCATAAATATATGTTTTAGTGATAAACTAAATAATTATTTTATTCATACAAAGACAAATAGAATTATATCTTTAATACACGGACATGAACTTTTGCTTGGAGTTTAGCACGAAACTGATTTAAAACGAACCATTAAATACTATCTCGGAATTAGAAAGGATTAGAGAATAATGTCATAGTTATTATCCAGTAACGGATCCAGATGGAGGTCAAGGGGTCAGGACACCCTCCGCCCTTTTCTAGAATTTGTTTTAATATACATGTACATTGTATGTTTATTTTCCTAGTGGAATGACGTGAAAATTAACCATTTTTCCCAAGTCCTATTCATCCATCATCATCATCCCTCCCCTCCACCTTCAGAAATCCTGTATTCGCGCCTGTTATCCCACTCACAAAATCCATGCGAGATTGTCTCATGTTGAAGGTGAGAACATCTGAATGCAGTACAAAATAGGAGAAAAGGACATTTTTAAAAGTGCACGTATATGTCAAACAGAAAATTAAATGAGATTTTAATTAAATCCTGTTATTAGGAAATACTTTACTAACCACCAGGAAACGTTGACTTGCTATCTAATTCTGGAATTAAACCAGTTGTGGACCATTGGTCGGTGTAAGTGATATACACCTATTCAATGAGCCTTGCAGAGCACTCACTCTGGATTGGAGCCGATACTGAGATTAAAAATCCCAGGCCTCGACTAAGATTTGATCCCAATAGCTACTAGCCACGGGTCCGATAGCTTAACCACAGCGTCACGGAGGCCAGTCCTGATTTCTTTTGTCTGTGGGAAAGTGCTTATTAAAAATTCCCTTGCTGCTAATAGACAAATTTAAGTATCGGGATTTCTAGGAAGAATATGTGTCAGAATTATTAAATGTTTTACATCCAACATTCGATGATTAACAAATTAAAGTGTTCTAATGATATCATTAAACAAAATAAATAAATACAAGTGTTGATTGTGAAGCCATAGTTTGTGGGTGGTCGGTCTATTTTCCTTTGAATTTACGTGTTTTTAAAGAAAATGCTACCTTAATTTTTGCCCGAATAAGAAACTTGCTCCAGCTTTTGAGGGTGGGCAATTGTCTTCCCCCCGTTCATACAGTTATGAAAGCATGCAGTTATGTTGATTTTTGAAAGATATCAATTTACGAAAGGGTGTAGTATGTTTGTGTTTTGTATTAATAAAACACGTCACTGTTGACCATGAAAACATCATCATGGAACTGTGTTTGAGTAAAATATTTTATATTATTGAACAATCGACATTCCAACTGAACACTATTTGATGTGGTGTTAAAATTTCTGTTATTAAAGGGGCAGTGTCTGTTTGAAATAAGATGTTCAGGTGTGCTTTATTGTTGACAAGCAAGTCGTCCTGCCTCTTTGCACTTCGCCCTCTGTTGGCGTAATCTCCCTAACACGCTATTGTATTAGCGAGTTAATTCTTCTTAAGCTGTATTTGTTTCACCACAAAGTGAATATTATGAGACGCCGAGATCTCCCGTGTGAAGACTTGTTAGCGCAGTATTCAAACAAACAAAAGTTAAATATTTAAAATTGCATTCTGTATGATTTAACGCCCGTTACATAAAATAATGATGGTATAAGGAGGTGATGATAATGGTGGTGGTTGTCGTGATGATATGATGACGATGATGGTGATAATTATGATGATGATGAATCATGATGGTGATGATGATAATGGTGATGATGATAAACATGATAATTATGATGATGATCATGACGATTATGATGACAGTGACAATGGTAGTGATAATGATGATGATAGTGATGATAACGATAATGATGACATTGACGATGATGGTGTTGGTGATGATGCTAATGATCATAAAGATGATATAAAATAAACGCGGCGTCTAAACATAGCACCATCAAAAACATGTTTGTTACTTTTACCTATATTTGTGAGAAACAAATGAAAATGCATCGATTCTTACACAGGTATTGGCATGTTTCACGCCAAAATATCAAAGATATAACTGGGTAGTCAAAATATGTTAGTGAGCTGGTATAATATGGGAGTTCTTTCCAAAGATCATAATATTAGGTCATGTTTAAATTTTTCCAGTAAACTTTCTTAATTGACAGCAATTTGAAGTCTTTAACGCAGGGCATGCTCTTTATATTTAAATTCCGACAATGGTAGTGCAGTGGTTAAGATATCACACAGGCACTGGGATCAAATCTCAGTCCAGACATGCAATTTTTAAGATCAGTATCGGCTTCAACCAAGAGTGAGTGCTCCGCAAGGCTCATTAAATAGATGTATATCACTTACACCGACCAATGGTCCACAACTTGTTTAATTCCAGAATTAGATATCAAGTCAACGTTTCCTGGTGATTAGTAAAGTATTTCCTAATAAGAGGATTTAATTAAAATCTCATTTAATTTTCTGCTTGACATATATGTGCACTTTTAAAAATGTCCTTTTCTCCTATTTTGTACTGCATTCAGATGTTTTCACCTTCAACATGAGACAGTCTCGTATGGATTTTGAGGTTGAGTTAACAGGCGCGAATACAGGATTTTTGAAGGTGGGGTGGAGGGAGTGTCCAAATATGATGCATGAATAGGACTAGGGGAAAATGGTTAATTTTAACGTCATTCTACTCGGAAAATATATGTACAATGTACATGTATATAAAACATTTTTTTATAGAAAAGGGGTTGGACCCCTGGATCCCCCATCTGGATCCGTTACTGGATAATGACTAGGAAATTATTCTCTAATCCTGTCTCAGTGGGTAGGTGTATACCACTTACAACGACCAGTATTCCACAAATGGTTTATCAAAGGCCGTGGTGTGTGCTATCCCGTCTGTGGGATAGTGCATATAAAAGATCCTTGCTGTTTATTGATAAGTGTAGCCGCATTAGTATGGTGGCAGCGGGTTTCGTCTCTCCTAGTAACGCTAACTTCTGACCGTGACAGACAGAAAAGAAAGCTGATATGTGTACCAGCTATAGCGTGATTGAACCTTAACTGGATATAAGCACGAAAATAAGTACAACCAACCAACCTTATATTTCAGCACAAATTTTGTTAAGGACTTAATAATTATTTTAAAAGAAATATGTTAGGAGGATTCCAATTAAGAAAATGTCCACAGCAAAATAAATGCTGTGGAGAAATAGTGTCTACGGCATTTTCCATGGCAATTTAAGCGTAGAGTATACTTTATTTTTAATAATAAGAAAAAACATAAACCTAAAAAAATCGAATTTAGTCTGCGGCAAAAAAAGTGCCGCTGTGAATAAAAAATTTCGCGCCATTCTCAACGGCATTGCTGATTGCCGTGGGCAATTTCAGGGGTTGTCAGATTCCCATCTTGTTTATCTGTAATGCTGCTCCTTTATGTTACGTAACGGTGTTCCTAGGAGACTAACAAGATGAATTCTTACGCCTAATGTGGGACTCTGTGAACGCATACAAAAAATAGTTCTCTCTAACTCGGAACAAATAATGGTTACATTCTGTGAAAACATTTCACAGAGAATGCTCCGCACGTTTTGGATCAGTCGAACGCCTTTAAATGGATGTCCTTTGAAGTCACGTGATCAGGAAATGCCATGGATCTAAATCTAGCCAGAATCAAAGACACGGATGAAAGAATTATCGTAATAACAGGTGACAATTACTCGCACTTGACGACAGGGCGGTTTGCTTCGACGATAATCGGCATTCTTCGGAAAATTGTAATCATTCGGCATTCGTCGGAAAATCAGAAAGCTGTGTTTCGGTTAAGTTTAAATGTACATACAGTAGCACTTAACAAAAGAAGATAATAACAATAATAAAGAAAGAAAGAAAAATGTTTCTACAGTCAATAATTCTTATAACTTTTATAACACCAATAAATCTAAGAAATAGTTTTCATATTTGTATCAAGAATATTAAAATAATTTTTAAACACTTTATTTTTATTTTTTTCCGGTGGAGTGGGAAGATCAGAAAATTTACACGCCATCTCTAACTTAAACCTTTATTGGTTTTGCAAAAACTAATCAACTATTTTCTTCAACCATGTTAAAGATGTATACATTTTATTGTCCCAAATATGGTTTAATCCAACTTATGACATGTATTTCGACCATTATTAATGCATTTACGAATTGCATATTTGTGATAATGCAAATTCTGGAAACAGATAGATCTGTACAGAGATTTTCGAAAATGTGTCTGTCAACAGACGAGCCCGGATGCGCACATGCAGTGCGCAAACAACGCGGTCTGTTGAGATACCTGTCGCGTGCGAGAACCATTCTGTCCATTGAAAACGCAGGTCACACGAGATTCTCATAACATGTTGGAATAGTTCCGTGTTTACTTATGGATTACGTATCAAGCGTTCGGTAGGATCAGTCAGGTACACAACAGAAAACAATGACATTTTGGAGTTTCCTAAAAGTGACAGTATTGTTATAGAGTCAGGGGCGTTGGAACGAAATTCATATTGGGGGTGGGGAGAATTAGCCGGTGAATAATTCAACGATGAATAAGGAAAAGCTCCCACCACCCTATCCCGGTTCCAACGCTCCTCAGAGTTGTATTTTAATACGCCTTAATACATGTACCAAAATAGAAATATAACTAAAGTAAAAGGCCTTAAGACAGCGCGTTCTCGGTATTATATTTTCAGAGGCATGCAGTCCTTCAGAAATATTTCTGATGAAATTTTGTTCAGATTATATTTGACAGATCAAACTGTACTATAAACGCATATAGAAATTACTATCATTTAAAACAATTTTCTAGTAAATACAGAAATTGATGGGAAGTCCTAATATTTGAAATAAAAGTAAGCATGCCGTCTGTCACAAATACAATGTGTCTGACACCTAATAACCGCTGACTAACAATTATACTGAGTCCCAGTATCAAGGGCGACAATCGCTTCCTGGAAGTTGGGAAGGGGCGATGACGGGAGAGGGACAGGAACGCCCCCGCTAATTATTATTATTAAAAAAAAAAATTAATCCAACATTTTGAAATGCCTTTTCCGACATTTTAATATCATTTTACAGCAACATTTTAACCTCTTTTTTTTTCATAAAAACAAAGCTGTTACACTGATACCATAAAGAGAATTACTGGAAAAGATTATTATTTAGGCAATTTAATTTCAAGTTTTCGCCAGTCTATGATCACAAACGTGCTACCAAAGATCTCTAAAAAGCTTATATTTCCCCAGTGAGCCAGAGAGTACTGTACATAGGCGGACCCAGCTGGGTTACAGGATTTCAGGATCCCCTCTTTGCCAACCAATTTTTATTTTCCCCATTACAAGATCTTAACACCCACTCCCCCAGCGTACGGACGTTATCGAAAACTATCGACAACTATCGAATGCATATACATTTTAATAGATTTTTTTTCCTTTTAATTTTTAATTAAACGATTTTATTCAACCAGATTGCTATATGAATTAATTTATAATGCAAACAACAAATTACTTTAAATTAAAACAACTCACTAGGAGACGTAACATGATATAAAATATTCATCCTGGGTGCAACCTTCGTTGTCATAATTTGGTTGCACGCCATTATATGTTAGTGTACAAATTATCAGATCAATCTGCTTCAGCTAACTCATTTGGGATACACTGTTGGACAGGGTGGACGCCTATATAATTACACATCGCCCCCCCCCCCCCACGCCCCACACACACACACTTTTTGCTTCGAAAAATTTAAATACATAAATAATAATCTTTACCAGTATTTCTCTTTGTTGTAATAATGTAACATTCAACCATATCATATGGTCTTAGCGCAAATATACCGAAGTACACAGGGGGTCTATAATGGCGTTAATTCTGGAGGGAATGAAAGGACACATCCTCCTCTTTTTGGACAGGGGGATTCTCCGTATTCCCCCTCCCCACTATTTCCCCCCCCCCCCTTTTCAGGAAGCTATTTTCGCCCTGGCTATAAGTTACTAAAGAAAAGAGAAGGTTATTAATATTAACGTAGATGAGGATGGCATTTTATTATTTCTTTTAAAATGTTATTATTAATATTAGTATTATTAATATTAGTATTATTAATATTAGTATTTTTTTACTATTATTTTAATTAACTGTTGTTTACAATGTTCGTGTTTTGCAGCAACAATGGAGTCGATTTAAAGGTAAATGTGGAGTATGCGGAGACCCATATCTACCGATCCCACGACCCCATGAAAGAGGTGGGAGGTACTACGCCGGAACGCCCACAAAGACCTACAACGAAGGTGACATCATATCAATAACAACAGAAATAACAGCCAATCACAGAGGATGGTTTGAATTTAAGTTATGTCCGTACGACAATCCGGCACCGGAAGATATCGAGCGGGACCAATTGGGAAACTTCGTCGAGGTGTCACAGCAGTGTTTGGATAAGCACATTCTGTTGACGGAAAGTGGCGAACCTCGCTGGTATCTCAAGGAACCGTTTAACGTGGGGACGTACACAGTCAAAGTGCAACTACCCTGGGGACTGACGTGTAACAACTGTCTTCTTCAATGGAAATGGAATGTTGGTATGTATTTTAGGTGTATATAGACGGACTCAGGCAGTCCCTTCTTCTACTAATCTTTTTTTTTATCTCATTATAATTTAGTCATAATAAACCTTAAAAATAAAAATTGGTAAATTATGTCGCTGCTTTAGAACCAGAAGTCTGTGCGTTGAGGCAGCAGTTAATGGAGAAAAGGGCCTAAAACTGTTTCTCACCTAGTTTTATGTGGAATATCTTTTGATTTCAAGATGAAAGTGGGATAGCTTCTGAAACCTACATACACCCATTGTGTACCAGAATGATCTTATTTAGGGGCATTCAGTGATACCAGTAAGTGCGAAACCCAGACTTACACCCTTTTGCTTTTGAAGCAGCATAGACTCAAACGCTCTTTTTTTATTTCACATTATCTCGAGTAATTTTTGATAATAAAAATCTTTAAAATGTATGGACACCCAAACCATCTACTTTTATTTAACATTTATGACTTTTAGAGTCGGCTTGTAAACCATGAAAGAAGAGGTATAATTATATTGTTGAGTTATTTACACATACCAACGGTAGTGGTCAGAGAACATCATGTATTTGTCGTAGAGAAAAATGAATGTATTGCAACGGTAATTTGTTTTGTTTATTTTCAGCTAACAGCTGGGGACAGGATCCAGATGGTACATCCTGCATCGGATGTGGACCACAGGAGCAGTTCTACGCATGTGCAGACATTATAGTAGGCGGATCTGGATGGTCACCCCCGAACGTCGATGACAATACTCCTCCATATGAACCGCCATTTGTTACAGAATCGTCACCTCCCACCTTTCCATTCATCCCCCCAACCATCCCCATACAGCCATCATATCCACCAGAGCCGTCTTACACACCAGATGTGCAGCCATCTTACCCCCCGCAATATCCTCCAGACGTTCCTACCTTCTTTCCACAAACGCCATTCAACCCGCCGAGCTATCCTCCACAAGAACCACCTTTCGATTTTCCAACTCCAGTGGATCCTTCCGGCACCCCCGTGTTCCCCGGACTCATTCCTTCTCACCCTCAAGCACCTGTTCCTTTCCCGACTTTCTTCCCATTAGTTCCACGCCAACCAAATTATCCAGAAGCACCGTCATCTCCTCCAGCCTCACCTTCCACAAATACAACCGTACAAAGAGAAAATGCTTCCCCAAGTTTTCCTACATACTTTCCAGACATTCCAGCTATATTTCCAGAAACTCCTGCCACTTTCTACCCACCTGTCACTTCTAGGCCGTCCACGCCTGATGTAAATTTCTGGAAGTGGCTTTCACATACGAATCCGTTGATGACCGTAAAGAAGATTGTAAAGAAGGAGAAGGAGGTACGAAGGAAACCAGATTATCCCTGGTGGGTGATTCCGAGACGAACACCTCAACCAGCAGTAAGCTGGTGGGATGTTTTCAGCAAACGAAATCCTAGAGTTAAATCTGACCTTACCACAAGGACCCCAACAACTCGTACCACAAGATCACCTATAACATCCACATTAAAAGTAACGACTCCAAAACGACGAAGTACTAACACAGCGGAGAGTCTTCCGGAATCATCGAGCGCTGAAGCTAGTCCTCTTCCAAAATCTAGAACATCACCAGGCACACAATCATCGCCAGGACCAACAACTACCCAAAACCCTAGAGAAACATTCAACTTCCCTTGGTGGATCTACTTCGGAGAACAGAAACAACCTTTTGCCCAGTTGCCCATTTGGTTAGGCGGTGAGTACAAACCAAAGGATCCTGTGGTTTTCTCAGGTATGAATCCTGATGTAGGACAAGATGATGGCACAGGCATTGGAGAGGAAGAGAAACGTCATATAAACGCTGCAGCTGGAAGGGAAGGGCCTCTAGGAGCTGGTGACGTTAAACCGGATGTGACGTTAGGGAATGGTCACAGAGGCTGGTGTTCCCCTGTAGGAGTTTGGGCGCAGAAACCAGACATGTGGCAGTGGTGTGCCGTAAACTGTGCCCTAGGAAACTGTCCTAGTACTCACTGTATATGTTCTGAAGGAATTGACACTTCAGACGAAAATGAATGAAAGACGAAATAATATTTTTTATAAAAATTATTTGATGTAATAATTATGTACATTCATTCTGTATCATTATTTACGATATCATTTTTACATGTCCAGGCCCCTTGCTTATCCAATTTTATGCCCGATTTCTCTTTGACAAACCTTAATTCATTTATTTATTTATTTTATTTATTATTATTTTTCAAATTTATTTATTTTATATTATTTATTATTATTACTTTTCAACCTTGTCATCTAATGTCTGTGAAGTATGTTTTGACGTAATGTTTTGTATTTATTTTATATTATGTTGTAAATAAAACTAACGTGCTATATAACCAATATAAATTATTTTAAATAAACTTATTTATCTATATGTTTGCCTGTCTTTTTGTGTAAATATTTAACGTCGTTGAAGTTAACGTACTTCAAACCAGGGCAACCACAAATTTTAAAGGAGCTGTCACATATTTGCACGAAGTGGCAGTCCTCCTAATACGTGTATACAACAAATTTAGGTTCTACCCTGAGGAAAGCTCTTTTAACGCCATGTCTGCCTGTTTTCATATTAAAAGTTGGTAGACAATCGTCCTCCCTTTTTTCTTTTCTTTTGTTTTTTCCTTCTTTTTTTTCTTCACAAATTATTATTTAAGCATGTATATATATGAAACTAATAGATCTGGGCATTTTAATAAGGATTCTTAAGATAATGAATAAAGAAAGAAAGAAATAATAAAGAAAAGTTTCAATCACAACAGTGTTATGAGACCAAGACACTAACAGAACGGTCTGATGTCAACGAGATTTATATGAATACAAATTATATATGACGTAACAGTCTGATGTCAATGAGATTTATATGAATACAAATTATATATGACGTACCAGTCTGATGTCAACGAGATTTATATGAATACAAATTATATATGACGTACCAGTCTGATGTCCACGAGATTTATATGAATACAAATTATATATGACGTAACACAGTCTGATGTCAACGAGTTTTATATGAATACAAATTATATATGACGTAACACTGATGTCAACGAGATTTATATGAATACAAATTATATTTGACGTAACACAGTCTGGTGTCAACGAGAATTATGTGACTACAAATTATATCTGACGTACACAGTCTGATGTCAACGAGATTTATATGAATACAAGTTATATATGACGTAACACAGTCTAGTGTCAACGAGAATTATGTGACTACAAATTATATATGACGTAACACAGTCTCATGTCAATGAGATTTATGGGACAACAAATTATATATGACGTAACACGGTCTGATGTCAACGAGATTTATGTGAATACACATATGACGTAACACAGTATGATGTCAACGAGATTTATGTGAATAAAAATTATATATGACGTAACACAGTCTGATGTCAACGAGATTTATGTGAATACAAATTATATATGACGTAACACAGTCTGATGTCAACGAGATTTATGTTAATACAAATTATATAATGTCGTAACAATCTGATGTCAACGAGATTTATATGAATACAAATTATATATGACGTAACAGTCTGATGTCAACGAGATGTATATGAATACAAATTATATGTGACGTAACAGTTTGATGTCAATAAGATTTGTAAAATTAAATTATATGTGCAATTTAGAAAATGTGCACGGCAAAATAAATCCTGTAGAGAAATAGTATCCATGGCATTTTCCATGGCAATTTTAGTGTAAAGTATACGTTTTTTAACAAGAAAAAAATGCACGATGATGAAAAAAAAAATAGGTAAAAAAAAACATTAGTCAAAAAGGTGCTGATGTGAATGAGAAACACCGCGGTAATTTCCATGGCATTGCCGATTGCCGCGGCCAATTACAGGGTTTGCTATTGAAATGAAATTTACCTAATATAATTGTATGTGGATTGTGGGGAGGTGATTTATTAACGTTCTGTGATGGTTTTTTTTCTGATATTAACATTTTACCTATTTCACATAGTCTCCTGTTGTTATTTCAAATGATCTGTATTTGAATACATTAGTGGATCCAGAAAATACAATTAAACAGGGAGGGGGCCTAGAGAATTATCGGATTCTTTAACATTAAAATAATAATAATAAATAATAATAATAAATTTTTTATTAGTAGTTTGTTTTCAATTGCCAACTTTAGAGGGGGGGCTGGGCCACCGCCCCTTTGATCCGCCACCGCAATACTGTTACGTATAGAAATTTCAAGAAAACATGCTAAAGAAACAAAAATAAAATAACAATAAGAGACTATCTGAATACGGTAAAATGATAATATCAGAAATATTTGCAGAGAGTACCATCAATAAAATTGAAATAAATTATCAATTAAATCAATCAACAAATTACTGTATTTATTCATGGCAATAATCTTCATAATAATTATGGTTGCACATCATTATCATTTGAGAGTGCAGTATTATACTAATGATATTGCGGTCAATTAGAAACATAGTAGGATTTGATTAATTTGCATTTGTTTATAAGTCATATATATAAAAATAACACAATACTTTAACTGTGATATTGCACCTTTAAGAAACTGAGTATATATTGTGAAGTCACATCATTTTGACACTTTGGTTTTGGATGTTTCAACACTCAAACAATTTTTTATTTTTTTTTTTTAAAGAAAAAAAGAAGATAATAATAATAATAATAATGATAAATAATTTACTACCGAACGTTTCCTGTAAATCCATTCTTTGTTGTTTTCTTTGAAATATCCTTTCTAAATAGTTTATACATACGTTCGTAATCTTCAGTCCTGGGATTTTTTCCTGAAAGGGTTGTTTCGCTGCAAATGTTTGGTATTGTGTTACAGGAGTTATTCCCCTTGGTGCATAAAAATAAAGAAATGTAGACAGCCGCTCTGCATTGTTTTCAACCCATGTTCGTGAAGCCGGATGGTTGAATTTGTTTTCCTTTCAGTGCTGAGGGAGGGAAGACGTGATAAAGATAACTTAGTCGTACAAATACATTTAGAAATAAAGGAACTGTATAATATAGTGTCTATCTGCAGTGTGTGTGTGTGTATGTATGTGTGTGTGTGTGTGTGCGTGTGTGCGTGTGTGTGTGTGTGTGTGTGTGTGTGTCTACGTGTGTATGTATGTGTCTGTGTATGTGTGTGTGAGTGAGTGAGTGTGTCTGTGTGTGTATTTGTGTGTGTATGTGTGTCTGTGTGTGTGTCTGTGTGTCTGTGTGTGTGTATGTGTATGCGTGCGTGTGTGTATATATGTGTGTGTGCGAGCGTGTGTGTCTGTGTGTTTGTGTGTCTGCGTGTGGGTGTCTCTCTTTGTGTGTGTGTGTGTGTGTGTGTGTGTGTGTGTGTGTGTGTGTGTCTCTGTGTGTGTGTGTGGGTGTGGGTG
>JAULBS010100515.1:2152-16161 GCA_032355785.1 Symmetromphalus regularis
TTCCGAGTGCGTCTAGGCTGTATGAGAGCTATTTTACACATCAATAGATTTCATTATTAATCATTTCCCCAATAACCTATGATCAGAAAACAGTGTGGTCTAGTGGCGTGGTTAAAGAAAAACAAAAATAAAACGTTCACGACTGTCTCGTTCCGAGTGCGTCTAGGCTGTATGAGAGCTATTTTACACATCAATAGATTTCATTATTAATCATTTCCCCAATAACCCTACGAGGGCCTCACAAACGATATGAAACATGTCGATTTTGACCGATACTGATTTTTACAGCAACTAATACGACAGTGATAAAATGGCACTTAACTGTTCAACATTTTGATGAAAGTAGAAGCAGTCAATGCAGATGCCCAAGATTGTTTTGTTGCCATCAAACAAAGCTAGAGCATAAAATAGTTTGAAAATGACACTGGCTCATAGACAGTTAAATGTATGAAATTACATAAATATGTGGCTATGTGTCTTTTTTTTATTAGTTCATTTTTAAAATCGCTCATAACGAACTAGCGAAAGCATCCATAAACTGTTGAAAGTCATGAATAAACTGTTGAAAGTCATGAATAAACTGTTGAAAGTCATGAATATAACAGGTTTAAATTGTATAAAGTAGTGATACTGGCAAAAAAGGAAAGTGTTGATGGTTATCTGAGATAAAAAAAATTAATATTTTATAGTATTTTAAGACCTAAAGAAATGTATATTCTATGTCACTCCAGCACATTGTGTATTGTTGTCTCACCTATTGCATTTATAAAAGAGACAATAGAAGAAACTCATTGCAATTATACAAGAGCCAATAGAAGGAACACATTGCAATTATACAAGAGCGATTAGAAGGAACACATTGCAATTATACAAGAGTCAATAGAAGGAACACAATGCAATTATACAAGAGCCATTAGAAGGAACTTTGCAATTATACAAGAGTCAATAGAACGAACACATTGCAATTATACACGGGCCAATAGAAGAAACACATTGCAATTATACAACAGCCAATAGAAGGAACACATTGCAATTACACAAGAGTCAATAGAAGGAACACACTGCAATCATACAATTTTACAAGAGTCAATAGAAGGAACACAATGCAGTTATACACGAGCCAATAGAAGAAACATATTGCAATTATACAAGAGCTAACAGAAAGAACACATTGCAATTACACAAGAGTCAACAGAAGGAACACATTGCAATCATACAATTTTACAAGAGTCAATCGAAGGAACACATTGCAGTTATACACGAGCCAATAGAAGAAACACATTGCAATTATACAAGAGCCAATAGAAAGAACACATTGCAATTATAAAAATGCCAATAGAAGGAACGCATTGCAATTATAAAAGAACCAATAAAAGGAACACATTGCAATTATAAAAATGTCAATGGAAGGAATGCACTGCAATTATAAAAAATGTCAATAGAAGGAACGTATTGCAATTATAAAAATATCAATAGAAGAAACTCGGTGCTGTCATTTTAATAATAATGTAACGTATTTTAGTGTGTGTTTTTTAAATCGAATGATTAATTCATCAACGACAGATAGTTCTTAGCAATATTTTTATTTGTTTCATTGTTGTCATTGCCAAATCTGTTCTTCCGAACAGAGATTAAATAAACAAACGATGTTTTGAACCAACATGGATGAATTTTTTTATGACAAGTTACGAATGTTAGTAGAGCGACATTAGAAGATAATAATATAAAACGATCAATGCAACTGCATCACTGTATTTATTTTGACTAACAATAAAATGCATGCAGCAAAAATGTTCATACATTTGTATTTATATTGCAATATAAATCATACAAAGCAAAATACAGAACCCATAAAGCAGCCTATTTCTGATACAAAAACAACAACACTAAAAGCAATTTAGCTGGAAAGAGTTTTTCTTGCCAAAACGCATAAAGTATGACTGAGAGTTGTGGTGTGGTAATTCGTGTAGAACGCGGGAGAAAAACCGGAAGAGAAAGCAACGAGTCGGTAACGACCCATGTCGAATCTCTGCGCAAGACATCGAATGGCGCTGGGTTGGTGCCCAGATCCCCCAACACGAGATCACTGCAATACGAACCAAATAAAGACCGTTTAAATGGTTCGCTTGCACCTAAACAATGTCATGTTGAGTCATACTTAACTCTTCATTAGATTCGCATTACTGTAGGGTTCAGTTTGTAAGCAGTTATTTCTTGAAGGAATTAGTAGAAGAAAGAGAAAGCATTGTGTTATTTGGAAACTAAATACCAATTAACATCAGATATGTTTCATTTAAGTGTAAGTCCAGATTCTAAGGCCCGATTTCTCAACCTCAGACTGTGTTTACATGTGCTAAAAGTCAAAAGAATAAGTTGAACTGTAGATCAAGATGAAACTGTCAATAAGAAATCGGGCTTATATGTTGAATAAGTGAGGGCTTTCTCAGAGTTCCAAACCCTGCAATTAAAAATGGCAATTTTAGCGTAAAATGTACTTTATTTTAATAATAAATAAATAATGTACCTTGATAATGTCTTTTAGCCCGCGTCGAAAAAAGTGCCATGGAGAATGAAAAAATCCGCGGCAAACTCCACGGCATTGCCGGTAGCCGAGGGCAATTTCAGAGGATGGAGTTCTGGAGCCAAATTTATAAAACCTTGCTAAGCTTCGATAGGTTCTGCTAAATTAGCTTTAAATTCTGTTCGGTGACAAATGATCTTTATAAAACATTTGAAGTGGTAGTAGACACTCCTAAATTCCTTGTTTAATCGATAAAACGAAGAACGACCATATATATATATGAGTGACCCATCAAATGGTCGTTCTTCGTGTATATACACGAGATAATTTGCAAATTATTTACAGAGGAAACCCGTTCCCGCCACATTTGCTAAAGTTATTTTGTATGCACTTTCCAACAGGCAAGACAGCATATTTAAGTACCTTTGGTGTACGGATTTCCGGATCACTAGCTGGAACAAGAATCATATCATAATTGGTCCAGTTTGGTGAATCACACCTAAAAGCCACCACACCTCAATTGCGTTCTTTTCAACCCAGTCATTTAGATTTCGATTAGTCCAAGCTAAAACTTAGCTTCTCTTTGTTTCTTTATATACTAGCCAGAAATATAATTTTATATACATACCCATGAATAAAGATTACTTTTTTGTCTACCCGTAATTTTGTGTAAATATTTCAGGGGTGTTGGAACAAAATTCATATTGGGGGAAGAGGGGACTGCTCCCGTTTCTGAACGTCAGAATTTGCCGATGAATAATTCAACAATGAGTAAAGAACATATTTATGGGAATTATTGGGGATGCAAAGCCCCACAAGTTCCCTTCTCCGGTTCCAACGCCCCTGTATTTTTAATATGAAACCATGTCATAAATTCGTAATATTAGCTTTAAGTTAGCAAAAGTATTAACCTGGCTTACAGGATTAATCGCGGGTGTCACAAGCATGCTAAGTCAATCTATAGACGTTTCATTGGCGCTGCAGCGATCATTCAATTGAGCTTAATTCTCGAGAATCCAGTGGGGGTCCTCCCCCTCCATGATATAATCCCCTGCCGTCATTGTCCTCTGACATTGAACACATTTTATGAGTGTTTCCTCATTCTAATGACCCTACTGAATATATTCATCACGATTTCACCTCCATGTCCCCCCGCCGTCAAAAGCAACGAGTTTCCACCTCACAGATAAATCTTCTTCGCACCACTGCGTTTATGATCGCGTATCAAAATACGATTCAGGTGACTCGACTGTCGCTTTACATGTAAGGGTTAAAACGGCTACTTCTTAAACATTTAACTCGCAGACTTTTATTCGTCGCTAAAGACAAAAAAATAATAATAAAAATGGCTGACTGTTAATGCTGCTGGTTCACCTTGATGTTTCGTATTATAGGCTAACAGGTTTTTTTTACGATTACAAATACGTTACTTAAATTTATGACTTAACATATGATTTTTAAATGTCAGAGTCGGATTTATGGTCATGATCCAAGGACGGGAACCGCCCTCAAACTTTTGAAGAATCCTTTTTAAATTAGTTTTTAATGCTCCTCAATGTCAGAAGAAACTGTAATATAGTCTGATACCCAGGACAAACAGAAACAGACCATTGGGGTCAAACTACGTTGAAATTACAACAACAACAAAAAAAATTGTTTGTTTAACGACACCCCAGCACATTATTTTTTAAAATTTTATTAGGTGTCTGACATATGACATTCTGTGACTCTTGGTCTTTAGAGGAAACCTGTCACCGCCACATAGTCTACTCTCTCCGATTACCAGCAAGGGGTCTTTTATATGCGCTTTCCCACAGACAAGACAGCACATCCCACGGTCTTTGATTAACCAGTTGTGGACCACAGGTCTAAATTACTAAAGGTTACTGCAATATGAAGTGATTGTTTAAATCGTTTTACGTCTCGATGTATAGGCTTATGACAATGAACTGTGTAAACATTAACAAATCGGTTTATCAATGGAGCCTTTAAGAAACGTTCTTAACCAAAAAATGCAGATTAGTGAGAGCAGAGCATCTAGTGTATTTGTATTTATTTATTTATTTTACCTCCGAATAGGTTTTATTCAGTCGCATTTGAAGTAATGGATTTCATGAGATATGAAATTATATTAACATAATTACCTTTATATTTTATTTCATATCCTGTTACATTATATTTGCAACTCGTGGTCTTTAGAGGAATAGCCAACTCTTTCTGATCAGCAGCAAGAAATATTTTATATGCGTTTTACTATAGACAGGACATTATGAAAACGTCACGTCACACAGAGTGTAGTATTAAGACTGCCTAGTTAAAAATATTGGTGGTAAACATATAAATATTTTGTAGATGAATGATTACCAACTAATTACACTTTAAAAAAAATGCTATTCGTGTGCCTCTTGTGATATTGTGAGAAATTATACACGTGTTATGACATAGAGAGTACAATGAAATGCATACAGGAATCTATGGTGGTGTGCTACCTTTAGTTTGAAACTGTCTGTGGTCTATCTAGCCGTTCCGATCTAACCATCACATACTTTCTGTTTTGTTCTCACCTGAGAGAACTGGGGTAATAAAACGACAAACTGGAGACGTCACACTGTTTATAGTTTACCCATGCTGAGTTATCCCACTTTGTTTAGAGTGGATGTTACCTGTGACGCCATCTAGCGGCCACGTCGGGTTACCAAGGACTGGTGTAGGCGGAGAAGGTGAATTAGGTGAAACTTTGCGGGTGATGCAGCATATATAATTATGAATACCACGATACTACATTGTTGATGTCATACCAGTGACGAAATAAATACATAAAACCTATGTGTAGGCGAATATTTTGTTCTGGCGTTCCTCTTTCTGTCAGATTTCAAATTTACTATAATAAATAAAGTACAATGAATTTTTTCCTTTCAATGTGAGCCGCATATTGGTATATTAACATGTTGGACATTTTCTTTCGTGTATTTTGTTTGTTAACAAAAAACAAAACAAAAACAAAAAACTTCACATATTAGTTATTATTATTATTAAACTAAATTATTTTTAAAATTTTTATATGTTTACTTTTTTGGTACATTATGGATAGGCTTCATAATTCAGTACGAAAAAAAATGTAAATACAGAAAATTATATTTTAATATACATAAATATGAATATATTGTTAACAGTCTGTGTCCAAAATGCAAATTGTACAAACGCCACTGGTTAATTTTAAAAAACAACCAAAGAAAACAAAACCAAAAAATAAAACAATGTATCCTTTGTGTTTTATATAATAATTTTTATTATATAATGTAGCAAGTGTAGTTTTAGTGATACAAAGAACTCGTACATTGACTTATATAAACATATAATAAACTGGGTTAGCTGTTAATAAAACGAATTACAGTTATATTTATGAGGTATAATTTCCAGGCTAATTAAGCTGTCTGAGTCACTGCAGTTAAAACTTCTGCGCAACACGTAGCACAAAGAGACATGTGTCCGTTTAAGCGCACACTGTACAACTGTTGCAGTCGAACATCTAAACAGTGACAACTACATTTGCACAGAGATAATTAACGAGCGTCCACGACCATAAATACCACCAACTGACACGCCAATCACCGCTGGACGAATGACATTATGGACAGGATGACCTGTGTTTGCATATTTTTGGCACCGCTCTGTACACACAAAAACGAGTGTCGCGTTTTATTGGTCAGAACGAGATGGAAGCGCGCGAAATAAACGGAATTGCGGTTACGCATTAATTGGCAAACACTGTAACCAGCTGCGTCAGTCATTCGTGGTGATGTTAAGAAAAAAAAGGAAAGGAATGTTTGTTTTACGACTCTGCAGAACATTGTTTTTGTTTTTTTAATCAGCGGCTGTTAGGTGCTAAACAAACGGTACTCACCGAATATGTTCTGCAGAATAAGCTCGCTATAGTCAAATAGGTTAATCTTTTTTATGATGTTGTTTACAAGGGCGAAAATCGCTTCCTGGAAGTGGGAGGGGGGGGGACATCCGGCCTGTCCAAAACTTGAGGTGATGTGTCTCCCCATCCCTACCAGGACTGATGCCATGTGAATTTCGATATATTTGCGCTAAAACAACATTGATAAGTGTGACATTGATACAATAAAGAGAAATACTGGTAAAGATTATTATTTAGGCATTTTAATTTCTATGTTTCGAAGCAAAAAGTGAGGTGGGGGCGGCAATTATATAGGCATCCCGCTGTCCATGGTTGTACATGACAATTAAAAATAAGCGTAAGATTTACGTAGACGTAATGATGTTTTATTGCTTAGAGTTGCAGAGACAGGACACTTTGTACCATATCTGTTTGATATACACCTTAAGAACTACTGACTGAAATGGAAATGTTGCCATATTATATGTTAACGAAAATACATTTTAATGGACACCATGCAATAATAATGTAAACCTATAGTACATTGATATCTCATTATGAAAGATGTAATATTAATTTTAAACTGAGAATTTTTGTTCAAAGTTAATTTAAGGATTGTCAACATCATTTTCATCATGTTTAAAACTGTATCTTGGCGTAAGACAGTCTAAAGGATGTATTGCGTCCATGAACTGTCATAAGAACACTTTATAATACCGTGTTGTCGATATCCATCTGACTAGTAACAAAGGCTTGGTAACGTTCGTTGTTAACATTAAACATTATTGTTGTTGTCATCATCATCATTATTATTATCATTAACATTATTATTATTATTATTATTATTATTATTATTAATGTCATTATTATTATTATAGGGAGCGGGATCTAGCTCAAACGATAACGTGTCTGCCTGTGAACCGGTCGGCCATCGGATCGATCCTTCTCAGTGGACCCATTTGCAGTTTGGGTTATTTTTCTTTCCAACCAGTGATCCACAACTGGTCATCAAAGGCCGTGGTATGTGCTATCCCAGAATGACCATATGTTTGACGTCCAATAGCCGATGATCAGATAAAAATCAATGTGCTCTAGAGGCGTCGTTAAACAAAACAAACTTTTTATTATAATTATCATCTTCATTATTATTATTATAGTCATTATTATTATTATTATTGTTATTAATGTCATTATTATTTGTTATTATTTATATTGTTGTTGTTATTATTAATATTATTAAAATATGTATAAGGAAGAAATGCTATTGCATCACATAACAGTTACAGTCAGTTAGTGAAATGGCATCTGGATATCTGTCATCAACTGATAATGTTAATAAACATCATGTAATGTTTGTATGAAACATAACTCTCCTAAATGGCCATGTAATTATTAAAGACGTATAATTTGGGTTATTAAAGGGAGACTATTTCCACTACCACTTTACGTAACTGGGCATTAATACATTGCATGTACTAGTATAGGCTGATAACGTCCAGACAGCCAGCCCAGATTCTATGCAATTTAAGTTTTAACATCCCAGAGTTGATAGCAAGAAGACATGACAGTATGCCTTGTAAATCAACATGTGTTTGAAGAATGTAAACAGTTTTAAGATTCTTCTATGTCTATATATTACCACATGACCTTGTACGCCTGTCGTCAATCGTTTCTCCATTGAGTTTGATAAACCACCCGTAAATTCCGCCGTTACATGGAAACTTTATCTGTGTGGTTATAATAGTGAAAAGAAAATGTTACAGTAATGAATTTTTCATTTGATATAGGTGGACTAAAGCACTGTATTGGTGTACAGATGATCTGGATAACGTCATATCCAGTGTATATGGTAGATGTTGTCTGGTTAATAATAGCAGTGGCGGATCCACAAAATATATTCAGAGAGCGCGGGCAATAATATAATGCCGATTCCTAGGATTCTTTAACGTTAATTTCTTTAAAATAATAATATTAATAACAAATGTTATTTAAACCACAAAATTTAGGGGGCCCGGTCCCCTACACCCCCCCAAGTTCCGCCACTGAACAGAAATACTGAATCAAATCGTCATATCTGTTATCGCATTAAGAATCGTTTCTCTATACGACTTGATGTCCCAAGGACACTTTCACGTCATGATCAAGTGTTTGCCAACATACCTCTCTTATATACATATCGTATAATTTACGGTCCATGTTCACGTATGTTTTAATAGCACTTCACTAAGCCTATCGAGTTACTGGTGGTGTGAAAATGTGCACTATACTAGATATAATAAGCTGTGTAATATTAATATTTATATATATATATATATCACATGCATGTCCTGTCAAAAATCTGAAAAAAGTCATCTTGATCAAAATTATATCTATGCACAAGATAGAGTTCACATGAGTTCAAGTGATATATAATAATATAAAAACAACAACAATAATAATAATGAATAACAATAATGTCAAAACGTCTTAAATACAACGTTGTCATGCTCCCTAACTTATATCCGTCAGTATCTATCTAATATTTCATCAATTTGATTCTCACCATGCCGAAAAAGTACATGAAAAGAACGACCTTTGTAAATCATGTATTTTATAGAGCTCAAGAATTTCTAATTCAGTTCTTTCCTCCCTTTAACAAAAACCAGATTTTATCCGAGTTGAGAGCTAATTATTAACACTCCATTTCTGTATCTCGCCCCCGCCCCTCTTCTCGCTCAGATGTTCTTGAATATAGGATCAACCTTTCAAATCTAGATTGCTCCATAATGGAACGTAATAAAACTGCTGTTGGGCGGAACATAATTCCGAGATTTGTTCGTGTGAAGATCATAACTCTGTGTTTTACACAATACCATTAATGCCCAGACTGGAACGGGCAAAAAGAACATCGACCTGGCTGGAAGTTAATCTCGTAATTTACATTGTTACAAATTGAACGTCCTGTCTTCCGATATCGTCTGCTGACGCAGCATCCGGCAGACGAGAAGCCTCGCTTTGATGTCATGAGTTATGTCCCCCAGTACGTCCGCACGGATTGTGTTCATTCTTTATGTGTTAAAATATAAAGTAATAAACACTGTATGCCCCTTTTATCCACAGATTTTAATGCGTAATCGATCTGATTGCGTCATATTTACGGTCGTAATAAAAAGGAGTTGGAGATTGTGCTGGTGATTCCCTTGTAATTATTCCATTGATTAGGTGATCTCAAGCGGAGATGATCAAATGAAGGAATGTCCCAGTTAGGTTAATTTTTTTTTTTTTTTTTTTTTTACACTTTCTGCTTTTTCTTTGAAGGAAATAAGTTTCAGCCCTTTTTTTTACAACAGCGTTCCTTTCAATTATTTATTTATTTTTTGTGGAATAATTTGATTCCAGCAACATAAACAAATTACGATGTCATTCACCGGTTCTTTTTTTAAAATTACTTTGTGGTGTATCAGTTATTAAAAAAACCCAAGCCAAAGCTTGCACCAACACAAACATTGCATTGTCCATTGCAAATTCTTGGTATTTTTGTGCTAGTTATAATATCGTTCATTCTTTCGGTCTAGCTTAGTGTCTGTTAAGAATTCACCTGAGGTCCTATGGTCGTAGGATTTAACCTTTATATCAAAGGATATGGTATATGCTGCCATGTCTATAAAATATCATTTGCTGCTAATGGAAGAATGAAACTAGTTTTCTCTGATAACTATTCGTTGTATTTACTAAATGTCTGAAATGCGATAGCCGATGATTAATAAACCAATGTGCTCAGTGGTGTTAAATTAAAAAAATATATTCACACTAATACATACGAAAGGAAAAAATGTTAATTAAAAAAATATATATCACTCTTATTTCCCAAATTTTCGGTCACATGAAAAAGATAGTATTTCGGTAATGGCCAGGTAGCCAGCCAGAATGGCAACCAGTCAGCTAACCAGCCAGCCAGTGAGCCATGTAGTCAGCCAGTCATCCGGTCATACAACCAGCTAGTCACTCATTAAGCCAGTTAACCACCAAGTTTAGTGTTGTGGCATGGCTTCAAGATATAGTAAATTAGACATGTTAAAATATAAATCAAATATGTTTGGTCCTCAGCTGGGATAAATCCTCTAACATACTACTCCAAACATAGAATCCATACCATTGACACTAAGCTGACTTATATAAGTAAAAAATAACACGTGCCGTGCCGTCTAGCTGCCATAGGAAACATACACTGATGTGACATAACTTGGAATCATTCACGTACCTGGCACTTTATTAACTTGACCTCTGTTAACCTCCGATCAATACGCCTGTTTGACTAAGGGATTAAGCGATGGATTAAAGAACTTGAGTGCGGATCATGTCTCAAACCAGCACACCTTGGCATGAAATTGACAAACTGCCATTGTCTGAGGTAAAACGTGTTTGTTTTTATTTTAAACCTATCGCGCAATGTCCGTCATCTGTTTCCGGGGTGTACCTTATTTCGTGCTGACGCTCGAGTCTCGATAGTTGAGATTGCAATGCTATTCTCCACAGCACGTTCATCGCTGTCCCTATCCCGATAGCTGAGTCTGTTTCTTTTTAACTTTTGTTTGCCCAACACATACATGTTAGTCTTTTAAAGTGACAGTTACAGTTTGCTTGTAATTTTCACTCATACGTGTAGGTAGACATCAAGGCCATGACGTTAATAAGCTCTTCTAAAACATACACAAGCTGCCTAATTCAGCACACTCTTATTTTTTTTAAGTAATTACAGTTAAGGATCCCACAACAAGCAAAACCTGGAATATAGGAAATATATTCGATATAAAATAATATGTCTCATTCAGGTTACTTCACTTGACTTGCAGCATGGCGGCACTCTTTTAATTTTCTCTCAAAATCGGAATAGTTAGATTTTTTTGTTAATTACAGAATGCTGTGATTAAGGAGTATTTTTTGTTTAGGTACGTAAGATAAGTTACAAATAGAAATATATATTATAAAAACTGCTTACAAACAGAATTTTACGACAACTGGGAACCTTGGTTACACGTCTTAGAGCGCTACAGTTGAGACACTTTATACCTTTATTACATAATATTATTATTTTTTGGAACCATGAAGTCAGTTTGGAAATATATTTTTCTATCTTTACTCATCTCTTTCTGTCTTCATGTTATTTTCTTTTGGTTGTTGCCATGTTTTTCTTCCTTTTAGAAATATTAATATTACATATTTATAGATTGTAAGAATGTAATGACTGTTTTCCATACTATATGTAAGGTGGTGAATTCAGGGCCCAACCCTGATACTTCATACCACATTTCTGGGGCAATAAACTATTTTTAAAATTTCACTCGGACTATCCAGAGAAGATAGTATGTAAACAAAACGGTTGAATGTTTCGTCTACACTTTTGGCTAGAGTTAAAACAGATTATTGTCTTCGTAAGCCACCTTAATACTTGTATATGCAGGTGCTAAACTACTTAAACTCGATCACGATGATTTAGTATATTTAGTAATAATAATGTATAGTATACTACATGACACCACAATAACAAGGCTAATTTGTGATAATGGTTTAAATAACCAAGTGGACGTAAAGGGAAACATTTAAAAAATGGTAATATTGTCTAAGGAATACCACGGCCTTTAGTGAACCAGTTGTGAACCACTGGTTGGAACGGAAGATAGCCCAAACTGCACATGGGTCCACTGTGAAGGATCGACCCGACGACCGACAGCTTCACAGGCGGACGCTCTACCATTTGAGCTACATCCCGCTCTACATTCCTATTAGTACTTTCTGTACAGTTGTCTCTTCCGTTTAACCCACCTAACCCCGGTTCGAGCATTTATCTCAAACTGTAATAACATTTATAAAACCACTGGTAGAACATCGGACTCTCAAGCTGATCACAGTGGTTCAAAACCCGTTGGAGGCTGGCTCACATTTGACTACATGTCAAAATAACCAAATGCTTGACATCCAATAATCGATGATTAATAAATCAGCGTGTTTTTGTGGTGTTGTTAAACAAAACAAACCATTTATACAACACCTAAGACACCGATGAAATAACTGCAATATTTGGTCTTGTATTTGTTATGGTTACATTAAACCTTTATAGCTACTCATTAATATAACGACACAATAGGTTTACTGTAATCCCAGGTGGGTAACGATAATCTAATATGACTAACATCCATGTATTTGTTCTAGCTGCCTTACACGCACGTATTTTGTTAACGTAATACCATGAGACACTAAATATACGATTACGGTAGCGTCACGCAAGCGATGTAGCCGATACACTGCATACACATATTACACATGCTTTTTGCACATAATCGCATCCACGCGTCTTACCCGTTTACCGTCATACAGCACACTCGACTGTATGTCTTTCTGTTGATTGGTTGGTTGGTTGATTGGTTTTATTTATTTCCGTGCTTATATCCAATTAAGGTTCAAGCACACTGTCCTGGGCACACATCTCGACTTCCTTTGCTGTCTGTCCAGGACAGAGGTTAGTATTAGTAGGAAAAAAGAAAAGTTTGTTTTATTTAACGACGCCTCTAGAGCACATTGATTTTTTTTTATCTTATCATCGGCTATTGAACGTCAGTAGTGTCAGTTGGAGACACGAAACCCGCTGCCGCCACGCTAATGGAGCTACTCTTATCAATAAGCAGCAAGGGATCTTTTATATGCACTATCCCACAGACAGGATAGCACATAGCACGGCCTTTGATAAACCAGTTACGGACCACTGGTCGGTGTAAGCTGTATACACCTACCCACTGAGCGTTGCGGAGCACTCACTCTGGAGCCGTTATCGAGATTAAAAATACCATGACTCGACTAAGATTCGATCCCAGTACCTACCAACCACGAGATCGATAGCTTAACCACTGCGCCGGTGTGTCTTTCTGTGTGAAAGGACGGAATATGGCTCAGTTGTTAGAGCGTTCGCCTGCTGTACTTTGGTGGTAGGATCGAACTCCCGCGTTGGACTCGTTCTCTGATTAGGTTTGTTCCCGTCCTAACCAGAACCAAGGTCTTGGTATGTGTTGTCGTGTGTGGGTAGGCGCAAATACAAGATATCTTATTACTAATGGTAAAGGGTAGAGAGTTTTCTCTGAAGCCTGCTCGATATTCAATAGTCGATTGATTAATAAATCAACATGGTCGAATGGTGTCGTTAAACAACAACAAAAAGTCGATGTCATATATGTACATAACAATCTTCTGTCTATGCCGTTGTTTAACATTATATATCTTTTTATGTTGTATGCTACGAGTGTAAACAATTATGAAAGCTTTATTTCTCTATATCGTGGAAAAAAGAAAAAATTTGCATAATCCATATAATTATTAATTTATTATCCTTAGAGTATTAATTTTTTGTTTAAACTATATTATTTATACAAATAATATTTAATTATCATTATTTTTGTCTAGTCAGTCATAAAGGTTTACTAAAAAAAATCTCTCTCTCTCTCTCTCTCTCTCTTGCACACACACACAATCACACACACTCTCTCTCTCTCTCTCTCTCTCTCTCTCTCACACACACACACACACACACACACACACACACACACACACACACAC
>JAULBS010100526.1:0-16161 GCA_032355785.1 Symmetromphalus regularis
AATAGGCGAGATGCGGTGGTTATGTAAGTAGTTTAATTAAGTATTTCTATGGAAAAATCAAATGTTTATATTTAAAATTAAATCTTTGTTTGGAAATTAATTAGTTAAGGGGTCCGTGGGACTATGCATTTAAATATTTCAAGATGCATTACTACTATAGTATGCATTCACATTTATTCATAAAAAACAAACAAAACAAAACCTCTGACAAGCGGCGACGCACAGACTATAGACTACGTTTCATATAATAGTGAGAAACGGAAATATTTCATCATACACTGACACTATGACCTTAATCTCCAGACAAAACCATCCTAATAACATACTTCCTTGCAGAATGGCAGTATTAGCATATTCATCTATTGCATCTTCGTAATAAGATCATCTTCATGAACACGACAAGCCATCTTTGTTCCATTAAAATGAAAATTTTGGCGTCCATTTCTGATGTTTTTTGTCAGACCAAATAGTAGAATGATAAAAGGTTGCATGATAGAAATTCTGTTATGAATTCAGATGGGTTCGTTTCGGAATCACCATAATTCCATAAGGATGGAATCATGAATCTTTTTAAAAGAGCTTAACTTACTAAAACACGAAGAAGGTTCGTTTTGATTAAATTATGGATGACACTGAGTGATATAATTATGATAGTAAAATGATAAAACATGCTATTTTCCAAAGAACTGGAAACAGTGGTAAAACTTGTTTATGACACTTTAACATTGTTGGTCGAAACCATTTATTGTATATAAATTCGTGAGTCAATATTCGCTAAGGTGCTCTAAAAAAGTAGCATTGTACGTTATGTTTTTGTTATTAGTTAAAACTTCCTATTTAGAATTAATTTTGGGAAGTTTAAATTGTATAACGTGATCGATGTTAAACAACATGGATTAACGAACGCCATTTTGTACAGGTACAAATATTTGATAAATACTGAAATACAGATAAAACGAACGAAAACCAAAACAACATATATTTAATATCACAGGCGTTTCTTGTTTGTTTGTTTGTCGTTGTTGTTTGTTTTGTTTTTTTGTTTTTTGTAGTTGTTTATGAATATAGCATTAAATACGCTAGTATTCCGTAATAAGAGAGTTGTATGTTCTATCCTGAATTTGCTTAAAACGAAAGTATAACAGTAAACTTCAGTAATAAATAAATAAATAAACTTCAGAAATAAATACACTTCAGAAATAAATAAATTTATGATTTGAATCTGTAGTGTAATTAGTTTTTCAGATAATTGTTTTTGTGTTATTTGTTTCCTTTGATTTACGTTTTGGTAATTTTTAAATGTTTTTACTTACATTGTTTTGTATTCTCAATATAAAATAACTCCTCACACTTTACTCGACACAAGTCCCATTGCCATGGCATCCTAGCAGTATCCACGTACCACTGGTTATTTAAGTTACATTGATAGACACGTGAACGACTTGGATGTTTCTTATCTCGCTAAAGTTAAATTGAAATATTATCAGTCAACTCTTTCTGCCACCACTGTTTTCTAATACTCGGAAACCCATCCCCATGGTATAATGTAGACTGGCTGAATGTAATGTCAGGACATTATAGTAGACAGACACACAAACAGACATATAGCTATTTTATTTAAGACTCACCTATTGCACCACATATTAACAATACAAAAATAAATGTAACACATAAAAGTACACAAGCCATTCCTTTTGGAATTACGAGAGAACTGATATGTGAATATGTCATGAAATTAGATATTAAAATATTTGTTTCTGAACAAAGCATACTAAAACTCAATAATAAAAACAATTAATAATCATTTCAAAGAGAGAGCCTTAGAGGTCCATTTTACCAAATTAACAAATGTCTGACATCCAACAGACAATGATTAATAAATCAATGTGCTCTTGTGGTGTTAAACAATTTAAAGATGCTAGACTGTATGGTTAACATTCAATAATTCTACATGTACGTTATGCTTATTGAATTAAATTAGGAAATATTAAAAATTGCCGTTTTTTCTTATGTTCTAGCACTCAAGGGGTTAATTCACCATGTTGTGGAGAATTTCAACAACAACAACCTCAGTTTTCAAAAACTAGGCAGATATACGGTCCAAATGAGATCAGTTTCAGCTTGTTATACCTCCGGTAGCGGTATCTTCTAAAATAAAGCTTTTTTGTCAGCCCTGGCCACTACACTATAAGTAATTGCAAACATAACGCATCATTCTCAAATGTTGTGTTATGTGTACTGCCGCTGTGAATCGAACTGAATTTCGCAATAATGGGCATTTTGAATTATAATGACATAAAATGTGTGCAATATATGTCTAACCATTTACACAAACGTTACAATAGTCGTCATAGTTAAAAACAAAATAGATACTGAATGATCAGTTATATATGTTTCTGTGTTCAGGGCCGGATTTAGACCAGGGGTCAGGGGGGCGCTTCAGGTTCGGGGCTTCTCAACATAAAAATTAAATGACAAATAAAAAAATGAACTAAAATGAATGAATAGAACTAATTTTATATAAAAAAAATTTTTATAAAGGAATTCCTTAGTCTGGGGAACAACTCTGGCAGAGTGGCTCGGGACAGTTACCCCCTTTGCCTTTTTATAAATCCGGCTTTGACTGCATTAGAACGTTCCTGAAACCCATTTTTTTAAATTTATTATTATTATTATTTTTTTTTTTTGAAGAGGGCCTCTTTTATTTTGCCTCCTGAATTTTACGTTGTTGTTTTTGTCTACATAACAAAGAGAAAATACATTAATGTTTAAAACAGCTTGGTTGTATTTGTGTGGTTTATTATTAAATTCCAGAACCCACACACCAGTTAGCCTGATATATTAAATATGGTATTGAATTCCCTAAGGCTCTAATTATGGTCAGGATCACTGAATACAGAAACGCGCCACGTGAATATTTCATATGACCTTATACATGCTAGAGAGAGTCACACAAATGTATGACCTGCTATATTTGAACGATGTTCAAGGGTTAGGGGAATCGATAGACGTGCTTCAGTGAAGTTCGGTAGTTTTTAGTAAATAATCAATTATAGAAAACTGATAACTGAAGAAACAGCACAACAGTTTTATTTATTATGTATTGTGAAAACCAACTTTCTATGTCATGTTTACCCATTTTGTCATTCTACAACATAGTCGTTTGATCAGGGCGACCATAAGACGCGAGAAAGTGAGGAATAAACAAAAATGTGATATTATTCTTCACTATATATTTATTAAATACACTTTCTCATGCTGTAATTATAATTTTATATCATAAATACGTCAGTTTGTGATTTGCATTTCACGCATACAAGTCTATTCAATATTTAACACCACATGTTTAACAGAAAATGATCAAGTTAACTATTTAAACAATAAAATAAAAGGGAAGTGTACACAACATATCTTTTTATCATATTAAGTGGTCAGCAGATTCTCATACTTAGTGGTATGCAGATTATCATACTAAGTGGTATGCAGATTATCATACTAACTGGTATGCGGATTATCATACTTAGTGGTATGCAGATTGTCATACTAACTGGTATGCATATTTTCTTACTATGTGGTATGCAGATTATCATGGTGACGGTTTGCAGATTATCACAGTAAGTGGATTGCAAATGTTCATATTAAATGGTATGCAGATTATCACACTAAGTGGAATGCAGATTATCATACTAAGTGGTATGCATATTTTCGTACTAAGTGATGTGCAGTTTATCATACCAAGTGGCATGCAGATTATCATACTAATTAGTATGTAGATTATCATACTAACTGGTATGGAGATTATCATAGTAACTATTATGAAAATTATCATAGTAACTGATATGCAGATTATCATACTAAGTGGTATGCAGATTATCATAGTAACTGGTATGCAGATTATCATACTTAGTGGTATGCAGACTATCACACTAAGTGGTATGCAGATTGTCATACTAACTGGTATGCAGCTTTTCTTACTAAGTGGTATTCAGATTATCATAGAAACGGTTTGCAGATTATCACACCAAGTGGTTTGCAGATGATCATATTAAATAGTATGCAGATTTTCTTACTAAGTGGAATGCAGATTTTCGTACTAAGTAGTGTGCATATTATCATACCAAGTGGTATGTAGATTATCATACTAAGTGGTATGCAGATTATCATACAAGTCATAAAACTGAATATAAACAAGCTCATCTCAACTTCCATTAGCCATGTAAATACCGTTTATAAGGATCATACAATTTAATTGTCGCCTCATTTGGTTTTTGTATCTTAATACCATCTTAATATGATAGTTGTGTTGTTGTTGTGTTTTTTTGTTGTTTTTTTGTTTGTGTTTTTTTTTTGCGCGGGAGTTTCACGTATGCTTTAGAAACAATAAACTTTAGATAGGTGGCATCCCTCATAGAAAATTACGTATCAGTTTGGCATACACCCGAAATCAGATCCTTCTCAGAGGACCCATTTGCAGTTTGGGCTATTTTCCGTTCCAACCAGTGGTCCACAACTGGTTTATCAAAAGCCGTGGTATGTGCTGTCCTGTCTGGAGAACGGTGCATATAAAAGATCCCTTGCTGCTTATCGAAAGGAGTAGCCTTTGTGGCGGCAGCGGGTTTCCTCTAACGATATATGTCAGAATGACCATATGAATGATGTCCAATAGGTGATGATCAGATAAAAATAAATGTGCTCTAGAGGCGTCGTTAAATAAAACAAACTTTACTTTACACCCGAAATCAATTCATAAGCAACATGAAGATGAAAAAACTAAACATGTATTGGAGAATTTGGTACAGTCTACAAATGGCTTTTTTACTGATCGTTACTATAAGTCGTTCTGTCATACCCTGGCCTTGGGAAGTAATGACCCATGCTGATCCGCATTTAAATAATGCATGTACAAGTATATGAAGACGGTTGACTTGTAATGACCTGCTATGCATAACTGTCACGATACTGCATATACAAGCATTTTATAATGTAATTACCCCCAGGCTTGGATGGATTGTACTTGATTGGTTCGTGACTGCACATAGAGGACACTTCAGTGTAAACGGATACACTTTACGACTGTTTCCAATCGAAACCTTCATAATCAGATTATATTAATGCTAGCCGAATGTTTTATAGAATAATTCTGGACGTATGTTAACGGGATATGTTAGTGACTAAAATGTATTGGAAAGACCATCATGTTCAGATGGTCTGTTATTTCACTAAATAGTGCCAAATCTTGGTATGATATGAAGATTTCTGGTGTATATTGATCCATCGTGACTGCTTTTTGCTTTGTTTTTCCTTCGGTCATGGTTTGACATAACATACTCTTACTATATGCAGCATTCAGGTCATTGCGTTTTTATTATTAAATAATGCATGTTTATTGGTTTTGTAGATTTTAAAAATAAAAATGGTACCGAATATTCAAAGAAAAGGGTGTGCGTTTAAAGATACTGTAATTTGTATTTATTTATTTATTATTAATATTATTATTATCTATTATTATTATTATTTATTTATTATTATATTATTATTATTATTTATTATTTATTATTAGGATTATTTATTATTAATATTGTTATGTATTATTAGTATTATTATGTATTATTAGGATTATTTATTATTATTAGTATTATTATTATAAGATTTCAATCAGCGGCTGATAGGTGTAAGATATATGGTAACGATATAGAGAAAAATCGGATCAACTTTATAATCGGCAACAAGAATTATTTTATATCCACTTTCCGATATGCATGACAGCTCATATGATAAGACAGCTTTGGACCTATCTTGAAACGAGAGCAGCGGGAGAACAATCCGATATGTCTTCACATATAGGTGGAGATTTTTACCACAGAACTACGTCTCATTTCTTCACGCTTTCAATGTCGAGAAAGGGTTGACATTTGGATTCAATAAAGTCTCTGTCAGCTTTGTGTTGTTACAAATTAGATTTGTCTATTATAACATTCAAACATAGCCACAGAGCGTTTTGTTTTTACAGCTTTTAATTTTTTTTTTTATATCAGCCTCCAGTGGCGGATCCAGAAAATCCATTGGGAGAGGGGGAGATAGAGAATCCTCGGATTCTTTAACGTTAAAAATAAAAATAATTGTTAAAAATATAATAATATATATTTTTTTAAATCGCAATATGTAGGGTGCCCCACCCTAGATATGCCACTGGCATTATCATTATCAATATCTTTATAATCATCATCATCTTCATCACCACCATCATCATCATCTTCATCACCGCCATCATCATCATTATCATCAGCAGCATCATCATCAACAACAACAACAACATAATAATCATTATTTAATCAATCATATAATTTTCACTTGAGTATGCTACGTGTTATTATGAGAACAATGGTAATGTATTTTGACTGGTGGAGGTCGGCTGTTGCGACACTGATAACGGTTTTAAAAAATCTTCATGCAAATAATGCACTTCAGTAATCAGCTAATGGATATTAGCAATATATCGCAAGGAAAAAATATGACCAAAGACGAACATTGAAGCAGATAATAAAGTATTAGAAAATTGGGATTGCTCTCCAATGTAGCATAACAAAACCATCTAATCTATTTTACTTAGTACCTTAACATTCGCTGCTTTATTATTATTATTGTTGTGGTTTTGTCACCATCATCATCATCATTATCGTCATCATTATTATTATTAATATTATTATTAATCGTCCCTTTGTCATCATCACCATCATTATCATTATCATTATCATCATCATTATCGTTATTATTATAATTATTATTATTATTAACGTGTCCTGTGGCGTGCAGAGATTTGCTGATGCCCGGGGCCAAATCCTTGATTGTATGCCCTCAACACTAGTATAGGACCTAATTTTAATTTCACTCATTGATTGAATGCCCCCTACCCCCCCCCCCCCCACACACACTGAAATTGATGCCCGGGGTCGTCGCCTACTTTGCATGCCACTGGTCGTGCCGTACATATATTCTCTCAGAACCTTGGTGTATTTCTAGACCCCTCGTTGGTAGTATGGCATTAATATAAGTGATATTTTAACTGACATTCTAAACCAGGCTGACAAACGTGTTCGTGTATGCCTGCAATATATGGTGTTATTACACGAACAGGCCAACAGATCAATCCAATACCTGATCGAGTTTATTAATTAGCTTATATTGCAATGTCCTGTATACAATAAACAATGTCTGGTTATCGAGTTTATTAATTAGATTATATTGCAATATCCTATATACAAATAAACAACGTCTGGTTATTGTGTTAATGTGTAAGCACGAATATCAATGCCCTATTTCATTTTGATGGTTCATCCTCGATTCATGGTTCGAACTACATCTATACATGTTTAAAGAATAGGTTGAACCGTCAATCACGGCTGGACTGAAAACGAGAACTATCGCTTTAATTATATTAAAATAATGACCCTATGCTAGAAACTTACTTGTATCGCGTTTAACATTCAGGTGGCGATATGGAATTATTTGTTTTTGTTAGTGTCATTCAAAATAAAACTGCGTTTACATAACCATATATTCACATTAGTATGTCCTTCCTTACCAATGTCAGACAAATCATTATGTTCCTGACAGATTTTAAATAAATTCATGAGTCAAAGTCAATCACAATATGATTATATCGTGTGTAATTTTATAAAGGTTATATCGTGTGTAATTGTGTAAAGGTTATATCGTGTGTAATTGTATAAAGGTTATATCGTGTGTAATGTTGTAAAGGTTATATCGTGTGTAAGTGTGAAAAAGTTATATCGTGTGTAATTTTGTAAAGGTTATATCGTGCGTAATTGTATAAAGGTTATATCGTGTGTAATTTTGTAAATGTTATATCGTGTGTAATTGTATAAAGGTTATATCGTGTGTAATTTTGTAAAGGTTATATCGTGTGTAAGTGTGTAAAAGTTATATCGTGTGTAATTTTGTAAAGGTTATATCGTGTGTAATGGTGTAAAGGTTATATCGTGCGTAATTGTATAAAGGTTATATCGTGTGTAATTTTGTAAAGGTTATATCGTGTGTAATTTTATAAAAGTTATATCGTGTGTAATTTTGTAAAGATTATATCGTGTGTAATTTTGTAAAGTTATATCGTGTGTAATTTTGTAAAGTTATATCGTGTGTAATTTTGTAAAGGTTATATCGTGTGTAATGTTGTAAAGGTTATATGGTGCGTAATTGTATAAAGGTTATATCGTGTGTAATTGTATAAAGGTTATATCGTGTGTAATTTTGTAAAGGATATATCGTGTGTAATGTTGTAAAGGTTATATCGTGTGTAATTTTATAAAAGTTATATCGTGTGTAATTTTGTAAAGGTTATACCGTGTGTAATTTTGTAACGGTTATATTGTGTGTAATTTTGTAATGGTTATATCGTATGTAATTTTGTAATGGTTATATCGTGTGTAATTTTGTAATGGTTATATCGTGTGTAATTTTATAAAGGTTATATCGTGTGTAACTTTGTAAAGGTTATATTATGTGTGTAATTTTGAAGATGTTATATCAAGTAAATCTGAGTTTTAAGAGGTTATGTAAATGTGTAATTTTAAAGAGGTTATATTGTGTAAGTTTATACTTTTGAAGGGGTCATATTATGTGTAATTTAAAACAAGTTATATAATGTGTTTAATTTTGAAGAGGTCATATAACTGAAACGGTTATACAATTTAAGTATGTAATATCAAGAGGTATTTTAATGGATCCAGTTGTTTAGCATCTCAGTCTTATGCTACATATGTACCACTGAACTGCGTCCTATACGTTATACCTTATTACATTCTAATAATAGCTAACTGAAGTCAACGCTCAGCATTTACTCTCAAGAACTGATCATCAAAACACTGTTCTTCTTTCCTTGAAGTCGAAGCGAGGACAAAATCCCCAAAGAAGATAAGAGAAAATCCTTTCCTAAGTAGCTTTAACTTTCAAGAATACACGGAATCTTTCAAATCGTATTTTTTTCCTTGAAAGGCCACTTCACAATATTACACATTAAAGGTGTTAAATCTTGTACTTACGCGTTCGTCAGTTAAGTAAAAACAACCCACTTGACAATTTAGGAATGTGTGCCTGGCTGGACACATGATACGCCCACTGTTTGGCGAATACATGAACATTTCCACCATTTTCACACTGATTTTAAGTGCATCCTTTCACAGCTTTGTCGACATATTTCTTTGAGAGCTTGTAGACATTGGATTTTATTATAAGAAGGGCTTGAATACGCGTTTCTATGTTAGTTTTGTGTCCTTTTCAGATCAGTTTGTAATAACTTTTTAAAAAATAAACGAATTTAGAAATAATTTATAAGTTTAAGCATTAAATAACTTAGTTTTAGTTAATCAACTTTATACATAGGAGGATTCAGGGTGCTGAACCTCCTACCTTCGGCTACCATTTATATCATCATCATCATCATTATCATCATTATTAGTATTATAAGGTGTTCAAAACTAACTTTGGACCATCCTTAAACGTTACAAATCTTAAAAAATATAGTTGGACCACACTTCCGAAATCCCTTTATCTGTCCATATTACATTAAAACATAATTGTACTGCTTTTGAAAATGTGCCAACTTACGATTATACGAACAAAATATTGGTTTACCCACACCAACGTGAGTTAATGTCAGATACATCATTGTTATCCTAATTCTAATTCATTGAACACGATTCTCGTGTGTTATTGATTGTATTCTAGTAATAAACATTTGTTAAAACGTTAACCTAGTAACTCCATTGTAGTGACTATTCGTCCACATTATAAAAGGGTATAGGGAAATAGAAAAAACACAATGGGCCTACATGGCGCAGTGGATAAGCTATCGGACTCGTGGCTGGTAGGTACTGAGATCAAATCTGAGATCGGTACTGAGTATCGGCTCCAATCCAGAGTGAGTGCTCCGCAAGGCTCAGGTAGGTGTGTACCACTTACCCCGACCAGTGGTTTAACAAATGCCGTGGTATGTACGATTCTGTCCGTAGGATAGTGTATATAAAAGATCCCTTGCTGTGTATCGATAAGAGTAGCCGCATTAGTGTGGCGGCAGCGGGTTTCGTCTCTCCTACTAACACTAACTTCTGACCTGAGTAGTGTGCCCAGGACAGCGTGTTTGAACCTTAATTGGATATAAGTACGAAAATAAATATAACCAACCAACCACTAGAAAAAAACACTTAAAACAGTATAACTTGTCCATGCCCATTCATCTATTTCTTCTTATTGTATATGTTATTATTATTGATTTGACATGTTGTTAGCATTAGGGAAGTACTGTCTGCGGTAATTGATTAATTGCCATGAAATTGACATTCAGCATTGCTTCCGTTTATTCCTTCAGGATTTATATCAGTGTCACACGTGTACAATCGCGTGACGTCACACAAATACCTCAGCTTGACATCACACTAATCCCTCAGGAGTTAACAACAGTTCCCTTCTAAATTCTAATGACTTGTACTCATTGATTCAGATAGATGAATTTTTTAAAAGTCTTGAATAAAGATGACATCAATTTCCTAGTCTTTACCAACATCTATTCAGTGGGAATGAGTATAGGCTAAACCCAATCACTGCATGGTCTCAGTCTGTGTCAAAGGATGTATCATGCTAATCAGAACAAGGTTTGTGAAGTAGCCATCTATTGGCCACAGGTTCTGGCCCAAGTCAGAACTAGAGCCAAGGAAAGGGAAAATGGTTATGGTGGAAGTAAAGTTAAATTCATTGTAGCAGGAAATTAAAGACGAAGGAGCACTAGTCAGTCCAATCAAGGTATGTTGAGACACAGCGTTTTCGTAATTTGATGTTTTAAATAATTTTAAAAACCTGGTCATTCTAGAATGATAAAATAGGAACAGACTCCAACTAATGTTATAAACTTAATTAACTGGAAGTAATTTCATAAAATAACATATACGATTAAACACTGTAATTATTACCAGTTGTTCGGTTTTTTCCGGTGTTTTATTTTTTTCTTTATTTAGTTTTTTGGATAATTTATTTCATCAGCCATTTTAATGTTGCACTATAACCTTTCTGTTATAATGAACCATCAACATGTAAACTGATGCAACTACAGTCCAGCGATAACATAAAACAGCTAATTAAACTGAATAAATATTTAACCACTGCTACTACTCACAGAGCAGAAACTATTGGTATATGAGGTATTCTCTATTGTATTGTATATTGTTATTATGCATGTATTAACCTTTTACTATTGCTTGTGTTCACCATTCCCCACAATGTGCACATTATATTATGTTAATTATAAATATGTATGTTTGCCCATAAAATAAATAACCTGGCAAATAAATAACCGTTAGTACTGCTATATGCATATGGAATTAGAATATTATTTAGTTACATAATTATTTTCTGATAACAATACTCACTGTTAAAGTTTTATTAGTCTGAATGATAACTTGATCAATTAAATAGATTTAGTTTTGTTTTGACAACACATGCAATTATTGAATCATGGTATGTCGGCTGTATATTGACCAACAGACTAAATATTAACAGCTCTACATATCACTCTTATAGGAAGAGGATGAGTTTTTGAGGAGTCAATTATTTTTTGAATGCTTGTTCTACTTTCTCTTAAATAATCTTTAAGTGGCTAAATGAACATATACGTGACACGACACAGACTGGTAAACAATCATCTTTAATGATGAAAATATTGTATACAGTCATTTCAAGCCTCTAGAGTTTATTACGTCGGCACTAAACAATTTCATCACCATTTCGCCATGCGTTCAATTGGAATATGAGATTGGCTGGAAGCCTTTAGTTGACTGGTATAACGGTCCCTGCTTTAATGACCTTCTCTATTTGTCTTGTGGGAAGACATATTGCAGAATAAATGCCAGTGACAAATCAGCCAGTTAATGACAAGATATGATATTGCAGGTTTATCCGACAGCGACATAATATAGTGCCAACGCCTGCACTTTGCCAGGAATGATTTATGAAGATCATCACTTCTTGCTATGTCATAAAGCTTGGCATCTTTTGCAAGGAAAACGAAAACCCTATATCGATGGGCAAAGGGTTGACATCGCCGTGATCTTTTATTTATACCCTATTTGATTGATTTGTCTTGATAAGAAAGCTGACAAAGGCCATACTTGTTCAATAAGAGAGTTCAAATACAGGGTTCCTACGCCTGTTGGACTTAGATGTTTGAAAGTTTCTACTTGATTATATGAAATCAATGGATGGTGTTAGCGGCAACTTGATAATGACTTTGTAGATGTGTGTCAGCTAGTGGGCAATCTCGAGATAGGCAGTCTGACAGGTTCAAAGAGTCTTGCGTTCTTGTTAGATAGTTGCATAAGTATTTAATTAAGAGAAAAAATATTCGAAATAATTAATTTGTTACGAACATATACTCAACCAAAAAAGAGAATATGCATTTAATCAACAGTCATTTATTTCATAAATCATATTTTCTGTAGCGACGTCACTCCGTCACGTGATATGGGGTAATCCGATACGATATGCACGTGCAATGTGTGGTATAGTGTGGTACGTACGCACATTGGTTTTAGATTATGATGAAATGGCACATTAAACATATTCAGTATTTCAACATGCATACTTTCTTTTCTGGTTGAGTATATAATTTTAAATGGGTTTAGATCACATGCATAAATAATGATGATGCCAAGCGATGGAAGTTAGGGTTGAAGCACACACAAACCAATATTTAAATCGAAGTAACTTACTATTTACGTATATAGTGGTTGCAATCTATGTTCTGCTGGTATGAGGTAACGTCTGGTTTTGATTCACTATCGTGAAAGTACGCTGTTGCTTTTGGTTTAGCAAACCAATTGAGGGTAAAGAAAAACAAGCATTATGTCTTCAACAAACTGTTTTATGAGCCTTTGTGGCAAACGGTAGAACGTCGCTGACGCTGATGATAGTGGTTCAAAACCCGTTGGAGGCAGGCTCATACTAGACTGTGTAAAAATAACCAAATGTTTGACTTCCAATAGCAGATGGTTAAACAAAATCAATGTGCTATTATGGTTTCGTTAAAAAAAAAAAAAAAAAATCCAACAACAACAACTACAACAACAACTACTACTACAAACTGTTTTATTTTCACAAGAAAGTTTAAAGAAATTGTTGGCAAAGTTTAAGTTGAACACAAAATACTATATTATTATTACTTTTTTTTTCTCTCTAACGTAACTATAACGTGAAATATAGAAGTACAGTAGTATTCTAAATCATATCTGTCTTCAAAAGAAACTTGATGTCGTGTCTGTACTGATTGTCAAACTAGTAATAACATAAATATTGGAGAAATATGAGTTTACCATTTCGCAGCCGTGAACACGGCTGAAAGTAGAAAATTGAAAAAAAAAATGAAATATTTAAAATAGTAAATTATATCGTAGGTGTACAGATATGATTCGGGTTATCTAGTTCGACGTTTGAACATTACTTATCGTTACTCGCGACAGTCATTATTGGTCAAGTGCTATGCCAATACATCAAAGCAGATATTTCTTGTAATTTGGATTTACTTAGACAAACCAGTAATCCCCTGAGTATATTACGCAGAAAACAACCATTTGATTTGTCTCAGCTGCGGATTTATGTCTTCGCTTTACAGGCTAACATATTTATCTGGACTTATCATCGGACGGAAAGAAAATAATTGATATTACAACGCATTGTTAATCATCAGTATTATAGTCAGATAGACAATAATGTGGACAGATAATATTTACCCAAAATCTCCAGGGACAATATTATTTTAAGAAAAATTAATTATAAATCAAAATGATGGTATATCTCTTAACACTGTAATTTTAAAAGTTGTGACAAAATATCGCAACTTTCTTAAATCATCTTTGGTCTGTTATCAGTAGCGGATCTAGGGGCACCGGACGCCTGGGCCCGGCCTATATTTTGTGATTTATAAAAGAATTACTATTGTAATTTATTATTATTATTTTAATGTTAAAGAATCCGAGGATGCTCTTGGCTACCCCCCTCCCAACCCCACTCCAAATGGATTTTCTGGTTCCGCTATTGGTTATGCATAACTAATGTTTGTTACCTATTATGATTTCGTGTTTTCAAATACCTGCCTATATGTCTACTATATTTAAGATGTTTGACTTGACGACAGTTTGATCAAGTCTAAAGATACATTAGGTTAACAGGCACTTGCCTCTACATTGAACAAGACGACGACCCTAAATGTTGTATACACTATTTTAGTATTTTACTGCATATGTCTTACCGTTATCATTATTATTATACTATTATTACTTACCTATGCGCCATTGATGATACTATGACGACATGATTTCATAACTGATATGCATTTTTTTCCAGGTAACAGTGGCATCTCACTTGGATTAGGCAGGTCCTCAGAGAAACAGCTCATCAAACAGCTTCTAATACGATATGAGCGTCATGGTCGCAACGGCCGTCCAGTCGCCCACCACAGAGACAACATCACCGTCCACTTTAGACTTTCCCTCATCCAGATCCTTGACGTTGATGAGAAGAACCAGGTGCTCAAGACCAACATCTGGTACCACTATGTGAGTAGTTCGGACATGTTAGAATGTACCACCACAGTGTTTGCAAAACCTACAGATGCATGTGTGGTGAGACCGTGTCTTTATTATTACATTGATACTCATTACATATTTGAGTAAATTCACACGTGGTTTACGCATTTTGATAGTTTATGCCTTAATAGTGTGTGACGTGTCTAGTGCACTTGTAATGTAACACAATTTACAGCCAAGTCAGCAATTGAAATCAATGGTTAATTTTGCTAGAATAATTATGTTTGCTTTGTAAAATAAAGTCTATAGATAACCCTAATTTTGTGTTTTTTAATAAAGATGGAAATTCCTGATTGGGTACTGGCCTCAATGGCGCATTGGTTAAACCGTCGGTCTCATGTCTCGTAGGTATTGGGATCAAATCTAAGTCAAGACATGGGTACTCTTTCCAATCTAGAGTGAGTGTTCAGCAAAGGCTCAATGGGAAGGTGTATGCCACTTATACCGACCGGTGATCCACAACTGGTTTATCAAAGACCATGGTATGTGCCGTCCTCTCTGTGAGAAAGCGCCTATAAAAGATATCTTGCGGCTAATTGGAAAGAGTACCCTATGTGACGGTAGCGGTTTTCCCCTAAAGACCATGTGTTGCATAATACCATATGTCAGACACCTAACAGCCGCTGAATAAACAAAGTGTTTAAACGGCTTCGTTGGCACTGTAGTAGGGAATACATCCGAAGTATCTTAAACAGGCACGTTACTGATCATTAGAGTATCCTTTAAAATAGTTTTGTCTGTGCCCTATAAGTGTGAAGGGCCACATTTACAGCCTAACAATACTGTTTTATTTATTTAAATACGTCTCCTATTTCTGGAATGTACATTAAACATAATTTAGACATTACCACTGTTGCCTGCAGTGTCTTCAGTATTTTTATCCAAATAAAATCGTCTTTGTTTTATTTCTTTCTTGACGACTGTTTGATATATTTGTGTCTTCTGATGTATTTTCTATTGCTTTAGTATTCCCTATGGTTCGTCTAGCCATGGTTTATATGTTATACAATGGACTTTTATTTTATATCAAGCCTTATAATGTGTTTGATTACAACATTACGTGTGATTACATAGCACAGCCGTGTATGTAGGTAGAAAACATTTGAGTTATATGAACAAATATTTATTTTCAAGTTCAGCTCTTCTTTATTATTCGTTTATAATGTTATATGTGACTCGTCACATCAAACCGAGTCTTATGTCGCATTTTAGACAAATTGAATTATGTACATATTCATTTTCCTTGGATGATAAGCTCCATTTTGATACCATTCTCATATATGTATCCCTTCTGTTGACATATATATCGCAATATATGTTCTGGATAATTGGCGAGAAAATTAAGTTTAATTAAGAATTGAACTTGATAATGTTTCAGGTTTATGGAATACAGCTTTACACATTGTATCAAGATCAATTCTTATAATTCCAAATACATAACTTTGTCATTAATATAAAGTTTTTTCAAATAAAAATCGAACTCTTTTGTCCAGCTATTTACTATTTCATTAAC
>JAULBS010100536.1:0-31558 GCA_032355785.1 Symmetromphalus regularis
TTTTTTCTCCCTATATATTAGTAACAAATTTTAATGTTTAGAACGAACCGTGTATAATGAATTAACTTATAAAACGAACCAAATATTCTGTCCCAAATGTCAACTTCAGTGTAAATAAGTGTGTATAGAGCGAACTGGAAACAGACCTAATTTTTGTTAAAAGTAATTTGCATCTTACCAATCAGCTGCTTTATCGACAATGTCAGCAAAACGACCACACATAAAACATCAGTCGGTGAAATGGCTGCCTATGTTTACTTTGAAACATGGTGTCAGTTAAGGATTAAGTTTGTGAACAGTATGTTCTCGTTTCTCTTACTAAATGTATTATTGTATAACGACCTGAATGGAAATAAACTTATTCTTTGTCTTTGTACGCATGTGTTAAGTCTGTCTCGCTTCACTGCAACTTCATTAAATTTTCAACAGTATCCAACAAGAAGACTGACACGTGAAACTCACTCCACTAAAGTACACTAATTAGCATTAATTAATCAGATATTGTGTTTGAGGTTGGGTAACACAAATATTAGAAATTCTCGAACAGTCTTTGATAGATGTACAATCATGACGGACAATAAATCGTGTAAGAAAAAAGCACTTAATCTTGTTCGACTCATTTGCTGACACTGCAACAGCCCTACAGGTTATGAGATCGACGCTCACTAAACAGATCAAAATTATCGACTTTGTTTCAAAACGTGAATGACTCAACCCTTATTTTATTAAAATTGTTTTATTTATGCATTTGTGCTAATAAATTAACTGTTTAAAAAAACATTTTGTTTCAATATGAATTATCCAAAATGGCGGCCAACTTTACTCTTTAGTCAAATGTGTACAGCGAACTACTGCTATAACGAACCAATAATAATGGTCCCTTGCAGTTCTTTGTAAGAGTACTTTACTGTATGTGGGTTTTTGTTTTTAACATATTGACTGCCGAACACAATACAGTGGGTTTCTTCCTATTGTCACTATAAGTATACTCTGTGATTTACGTGGAAAAAAAATGTATAACAATTTTAAACATGTTTAACTTCATTACATTGATTTGTTATTCCCCATTGCCAGCAAAAGTACTGATGAGTTATAACCATTGCTGGTATCTTTAATTTACTATAGTGTGGCACTGGCTTTATTACGAGTACACTCATAGTGGCAAAATCTGATACATTTATATGTACATGTACACTAGTTATTGGCAGTCAGTGTGTTAAAGTACAAGTCAAACAATTTATTTCTTAATCTCAATCTAATGTTACATTAACAATAAAATAAACATAGGTTTGTGTACAGTATAGTTCATACATATAAAATACAACATTATAATCAAACGTATTAAGCCTAGCTTTCTCTATTCACAGACCCAACACTGGCACAAAGTTTGGCTTCATCTTGTATTTTAAACATGCAGAAATGACTTACATTGACTGAAAAAAAAGACAAATTGGAAGCACAATAAAAAATAAAATAACATTCTGAGGGCCTGAACAACATGAAAAAAAAGCATAATAAAAAATAAACAAAACTTGACATTTTTAGGGGCAGATCGAGGGGCAAGAGGGCCATTCCCCACTAACAATGATCTTTTTATGTTTTTATATTTCAATTATTGGACATTCAGCATTCCCTTTAGGCAGTGAACTGTACCTTTCTGGATCCACCCTTCATTCTGATATCACTACTATATAATCTTTTTATTTCATTTGGAATTTATATTTACATTTTTTTGCAAAAGAATGAAATCAGCAAAATTACTTCCCTATCTTGTTTGTTTATATGGTTGTTTAACGACCCCTTCCGCCAACTATTACTTCTCAAGTACAAACTGTTTAATAATATAATGAATCCATCAAAAATTTACAAAATACTCATGAAATGATGAATTTTCAAGTAAATTGCTGAAATGTATTTCCATGAAAATATTGTATTTTTACAATATATGAAGCTTTTAATTTGAAATGTATACTGTTTTATTAAAAATATTTTATTATGACGAGAATATGAGATTTTAATATCAAGCACACGTTTGTGTACAATAACAAACAATGACATACCAGTAACTAACAATGGTAAGACATAAGCAGATTATCTGGAAGTAATGATAATAAGGCATTAATAATGATTATAATGATATGGATTTCCTCTGCTAGTCAGGCTTAAAAACATAATTGTGTTTCTGGAACATAAGAAAAATATTTCAGGTAGTGTCAGAATAACTTCTTTTTTTAAACTATAAATTATAGACATTATTTAAAACAAAACTATAAACAAAGAAATGAAACAAAAAACAAAACAATAAAGAAAAAAATCAAAATCAAAATATCAAAAAAAGGATTATGACAAATCTCTTTCTAGGTAAGGTTAGAGGTCAGGTGCTCAGAAATACACAATTATTTTCATTTAAACCTCAAGCTAACAATAACTGAAGGACAATAAAATACAAAAGCAAGACCATACATTGAAAAGTGAAAAAAGATAGAACACAAATGAAGACTACATGTGATCCAAATGAGAATGCTGTTTCAAGGGTAATAAATTAACATAAAAAAAACCCAAAATACTACCAGACAAGTGTTATTGTTTAAGGGTACCTGTATTAATTTTCACATTCTTGCTTTTGTTTGCATAACACTTCATAGCAGTATATCATTTGATATCTTTTTCTGTTCTAGCTGCTTTTCTTTATTATCAACCTTAGATAAATATAAACTGATATTATATACATATTATTATTGTTGATATTGTTTTATATATATTATACATGTTTAATATTTATATTTATTACTTTTCGTATTGGACTTAACCATACAGTCACTAACAGCAATTATTATATCAAAAATAATCAAAATTATAATTATGCATACATGTTATATTCAAGGTGTCATATTGCATGTTTAATTGCACATTTAAAATATATAATAATTATTATATATATGTTGATTTTAGTTAATATATAATAAAAAATCCATTACTGATTAATGTATTATGCAAATATCAAAGTTAGACTCCCATGTTTGGCCTATTTCAATTACATGTATGCAACCCAGGGGAGATAACTCCTTTTCAGATTGTTATATCAGTACAACATAAATATAGCTGCTATAATGAGAGACAACTGTATATCGGTATATATTATATTAAATTATAATGGTTTGATTTGAAATGTTATAAGTTATGGTCACCATCACCAAAATCCTAATATTTTGAACTAAATGAGTAAGAAATACAATATTTATTAGTATTGGGGAACAGAATGTTACATTGTGACCTACATCTAAGAAGAGAAACAATTAAATATTAACTTAGATGAAGAATGAACATTTAACATCAAAATATTACAAAGAGAAACCTTGTTAGTGAGCATATTTAAATAAATCTTAACAAAATATATTGAAATGTCATCAATAACATCATCAAAAGGTTAAGTAAATACAGACAAACCAGCCCATATGGGTACATTTATGTTCTTCTAAATCACCAACCTTAGTTACTGTAACTTAGTACAATATAACCTGTTTTAAGCAGCCACCTGTCTTATAACAACACACTTTGTTATTTCTTTAGGTGACTGCTTAAGACAAATTTGACTATTTTATTACAGTGAGATGGACAGTAAGCACCTCATTTAAGCTGCTATGTAAGGAATAAGTTTTATAATGACAAATGCAATCTAAACAATAAAATTAATATTATTTTCCAACCAGTACAAGAAAAAGTCCAAAGAGCATTTTGATAACATTGTAAGACCCATTTGACTCTGCTAGATGAAAAACATTGTATATAACAGGCATCCATTATATCAGTTATTATAAAGCAGTATAAATTATTAAATAATTCCCACTATTATCACATTAATTTTTATAAAGGCAGTTACAAATGAGCATGTCACCAGAAGTAATGTTTTTGATTGGCCATTAATTTGGCACATAATAATTATTATGCTACATATTGGCTAAAAGTGCTAACACAGACGCTATTCTTTTACAGTTGGCAAGAAACATTCTTTTATTAAAAAAAAAAAACATGCCACTCATTTGATACATTAGTAACAGTGCTGTAGCCAGTGGCTGAAAACAGATGAGGCAAGTCCGTATCTCCAAACAATTTTTTTTTTTGAAGTAGGTTCGTACAGTTTTATAAGCATGGTCAGAAAAAACAGTCAAGATAAAAGTTTGTTTTATTTAACGATGCCTATAGAGTACATTGATTTTTATCTCATCATCGACTATTGGACGTCAATCATATGGTCATTCTGACATATTTATTTAGAGGAAACCCTCTGCCACCACACAGGCTACTCTTTCCGATAAGCAGCAAGGGGTCTTTTATATGCACTGTCCCACAGACAGGAAAACACATACCACATCCTTTGATGAACCAGTGGTGGACCACTGGTTGGAACGGAAAATAGCCCAAACTGCAAAGGGTCCACTGAGAAGGATTGATCCGATGACCGACCTGTTCACAGGCAGACTCGAAAAAGCAGACAAGGCAATTGCCTCAATGCTGGCTACAGCACTGAGTAAAGAACAAAATCTATAACTTCAATAAGAATGCATTTCATGACAAATAGACTACATATTACTCATTAATTTTTTTTATTATTCTTTCTTCTAAAACTAAAATTGTGATTTTATTTAATTTTCATAATTTGTTTTTAGTCTTGGTATGTCTGCAAAACAAGTAATGATTAACAAACAAAAAAGGCCTAAATTTCAAGCTAGCAAACAGATGTCGAATCAACAATGTCAATGGCATCACAAATATGCAGGTGTCTAATTGTAATTAAGCGTCACTCAGACTGTACTATTGTACAATTAAGTAAATTTAATGCAGATAAACCACCAAGCAAACCAATATCACAGCCGCATTTATCCACCAGATGCATGTTTTGTAAAATTTATTAGTGAACAAATTTTGACAACTTGAGCATTTAGTTTAAAACAGATATTCATAATTAAAATGATATGATTTAAAAAAGATGTTTTGAAAAACCAGAATGTAAATAAAAAGTAATAGCTAATAACAATTAGAATATAAAAAACAACTTTAAACAAAATCTGTCCATAGTTTATAATTCAGACTTTTTTCCTACATAACAAAGTATTTTCATAATATAACAATTATAATGTACTTACGTACTTTGTACATTCTTTATAATTATGATCAATGATCCATAACCTAGCAAATTTTACTAAGTAGAATTCATTGCCATTTTTAATCTCATGGTTATTCTCATAATCATTCATGTATGTGCTGTGGATGATCACAGATAGGTACATGGCATGGTTATAAAGAAATTAATTTAAACTTTACGAAAACTGGTTTGATTATCTCACTGTTTTTAAATAACAGACAAGGCAGTATCAGTAAAGAGTTCATTTCCAAATTACCATACATTCATTTGGGTTATTTTAAGGAGTAATATTGGTCAAACAAAAATTAATCTCTAACAGATCACAAGGTGAGCCCCCCAAAAAAGAGGATATTTTTCATGCTGTTTAACATAATTATACCGTAAGGTATATAATGCATTCTAACACAAATTGTATTGTTATATTATCATATAGTTTTACTAGTTAGAATATTTACACATCAGTTTTACAACTGTTAGTATATTTGCACATCAGTTTTACTAGTTAGTATGTTTGCACATTTTACTAGTTAGTATATTTGCAAATCAGTTTTACTAGTTAGTATGTTTGCACATCCGTTTACTACAGTTAGTATGTTTGCACAGTCAACTACAAAATTATACTAACATAAAACTTGTTAGAAATAAACTCTTCGTGCACAAATTCTTTATTTTTATAGTTTTCTCTTTCTTTTTTGATTATTATTACATTTTACACTTTAAAAAGTTTATTTTCTATATAACAAGCCACATGCATGTGACAGCAGAAATCATGGCAGTTGTCAACATTTAAAAAAAACATTAATATTATAAGATATTTTTATATGCACTTTCCCACAAACAGGACAGCACATATAATTTATTAACCATTATATTTGATACAACTATTTTTTTAATTAATGATATATTTTTATCTGCACTTTCCCACAGACAAGATATCACATGTATGTACTATGGCATTTGATAAACTATTTTTCAATTAGCAAGATATCTTTTACACAAACATAACATAATATACCATGCCATTTGATATAATCTTTTTGTTAACAAACAAGGAATCTCTTATATTTAGTTTCCCACATATCATATTTCTCAGGATATTATATTTGATACACCATTCACTTTCCCATAAACAGGACATGACATATAATACCATCTGATATATTTTCAATTAACCAGTTTTTACATGTACTTTGTAACATATGTGACATTACTTACCATGAAATTTGATATACATTTTCAATTAACAATACACGTTTTACATGCGCTTCCTCACAGGCAGGACAGTGCATACTGTTTGATTATGTTATTGGAATGGTGCAAAGTTTGCATGAGCATATTTTTGCCATTATAATCAGCTAATCTCCTTACATTAAAATACAAATATTTATTTATAAAACAATTGTGAACATTTTCACTGAAAGACAAGCTGCAGAGTTTTAGTAATTAAGTGTAGCAAATCAATGTCATAATCAAGTGGTTTTGTAGATCCAAAATCGGTTGTATTCAATTTCAACTTTTGTAACATTTCAGTACATAATTCATCAAATGAGATGAAATATCATTCTCATACTTTTAAATATATTAGGGTTTCTATCGGTGTCTGCTTCTAGAATGCTTAGTGTCATTTTTAAGTAAAAAGTAAGGGTTGTTTTTTTAACGATGCCTCGAGAGCACATTAATTTTTATCTTATCGCCTAATGGACGTCAAACATATGTTCATTCTGACATATTTCTTTAGCCACGAAGACTACTCTCTGATAAGCAGCATAGGGTCTTTTATATGTACTTTATCACAGATAAGACAGCACATACCACATACTTTGATGAACCAGTTGTGGACCACTGATTGAAACAGAAAATGGGACTAGCTGCAAATGGGTCTACTGAGGATTGATCCAATGACCAAACGATTCACTTGCAGACATCCTGCTACCTGTCATTTTTAAGATTACCCAGACCAAATGTGTTTGCTTGTTATCCTAAGCTAAATAATCACAGATATGACAAAATTTGTGCCGAGGTAATTAATAAAAACTGTTACAGATCAATTCAAAATTATAATGGTAGAAGAATTCCACAAAACCATAAAGGTATGTTCATGCCAGGTATGGATACAGGTTTTAAGGAAAGGGTGGGGGTTCAACTGCCAAATATTTTTGGTTTCCCATTTTTAAGGCATTTTCTCTTTTTATACAATAAGTGGAAAATCATTTCTTAGAAAAATTGTGTGTCTGATACTGCATGCTCTTTCATATTTACCGAGATATTACAAAAATTATAATTAGAACAATGATTTATAGAATCACATAGACAAACCATAGAGGTACGGTAATTGTCGAAGCACAATGAAGGCTGCAGCGTTTCTAGCACCATGGTTATTAATGGCCATAACATTTTAATTTAAAAATAAATACAAAATAGCATATTAAAACAGCAGTAACAAGCTGATATACATCTACAGAAACCAGGTTACTGAAAAGTGAAAATTAATTTTTAAATTAAACAATTTCCTTATCAGTACTCTGTACGAACAAGTAAAAGTCAAAAATAGTTAATTAACTCAGAGTTCTCTAATAAATGTAAAAGTAAATAAAATTGGGGAAAAAAATCATTAATCTATTTAGGAATGTTCTACATACCAGTAACTACATAAATAATTCACTGGTATTAAAGGTTTGTAAAACTTTTTAATGAGCTAACAGGAATATATTGTAAAATGATATAAATCTAAGTAGGAATGGTCTATGAACTACCTATAACTAACTCAATGTTATTACCCATATGGCTCAACATATCTTGGTACATATCAAAGTGTTACGACCTAGTACTACGTCATACTGGTATGTAACACATTTGATGTCATACGACGTCACATTATTTCATATAGTTTGTTGCCAAAAAAGGAAAACGATTGGTTTCATTTTTGTTGTTGTTCAGGTTTTTTTTAAAATTAACTTAAAATTGACAATGGGTAATAAATAGGATATTAAACCCACTTCCATTTCACATCATGTTCATGTCCCTCGTGAAATAATTTTCACTGTCACTCGCTCAAGCTCGTGACAAATGCAAATTATTTCACTCGGGACATAAACATGATATTAAATGGAAACTCATTTAATATCCTATAAGTATGTTATGCATTCAGCTCAGACTGTATTTAACGTCCTTTTACATTGGAAAGCAGCAAAAGAAAACTACAATAAAACAAAACAGGAGGTGTGACTTGTCACAGAACTTATTTCACTAAGCAAGGAAGGTACAGTGACACATGGTTCACCCAGAACTGCACATCCCATATTTTTTACTGTACTTTTCCTTAACATAATAAGGCCAAATAAAAAAATAACACCTTGGTTCGGGTCACCCAACCGACCGTATTTTGCAGAGCCCATAAAATGCAACAAACAATTTTATAAAAGTGAGAGAGGAAAACAAATGTATGCTACCGACTCCAATTGTACTCCGTCAAAATTGCCAACCCCATAACATTTTATCGGCAGTTAGTGGTTTTAAAATATTTGCCCAGTCATAGTGTCCCACATTTGTCCCAGGAACAATTCAAAACTTAAATGTTATGCCTACCTACCTACCCTAATTTTCATTATCCATGTGACCTGAACCAAGGGTATTGTTTTGTTCGGGCTAAAGTATTTATTGCGTTTTTAAATCAGTAATTTTAATATTTTTATTCACTAAAAACATAATGCTTTATCCCCCACATCCACCTCCTCCACAGCCACCACCCCCACAACCTCCTCCCCCACATCCAGCCCCTCCCCCTCCATCACCTCCTCCACCCCCATCTCCTCCTCCATCTCCTGAGGCAAAGCTGAACACACCACCTCCATCATCACCAGAGGCAGAAAATGCTCCACCTCCATCATCACCAGAAGCAGAAAATGCTCCAGCACCTCCATCGTCACTGAAAGTTCCAATACCACCATCACCATACAGGTCACCGCCTCCACTGTCACAAAATCCTCCTCCGTCGTTGGCATCCCAGCCATCATTTCCAGCAGACTTCATGTCAAAAGCTCCATCGTTATTGTTACCACCAAACACATCAGATGTCTCATAGGTATCATTCTCGAACCCAAATCCTCCTCCATCCACATCATAACCAAATCCAACATCATCATCAGCTTCATAACCAAAATTGATATCCTCAGTGTTAAGTCCAAAACAATCATTTACATCATCGTTTCCATAGCTAAATACTTCATCGTCTGCATCATTTCCAAAGAAGCCATCATTGTTATCATCATCCTGGCCAAAAGCAAAATCATTTTCATCCTGGGCAAAGTTAACTCCAAACTCGTCATTATCATAGTCATTTTCATTGTCGAGTCCATCATCCTGATAGCCAAATCTTCCATCAGATTCATTGCCATCTTGAATGTTAGCATCACCAAACTCAGGATTATCAGAGTCATGTTCGTTATCTAATCCATCATCGAGTCCTTCATCCTGATCATGGTGGCCAAACCCATCATCTGAATCATTTCCATCAGGATTATCGAAACTATTTTCATTATCTAGCCCTCCTCCCTGGTCATCATATGACTGATTGCCATAAACGTCATTCCCATCTTCATTTAATATTTCCTCTTCCATATTATCATCTTCACCATCATTCATTTCGTTGTCATCAATCTCATGGTCTTCAAAATGATCATCTAATTCATTGTCATCACCATCATGAATCTCTAAATTATTTTCTGGTTCATCATCATCATTCACCACATCTTTTTCAGCATCTTCGGATTCATCATCCTTGACATCATCCTCACCACCTCCTGTTTCATCATCATCAACATCATGGTCCTCCAAATTACTACCATCATTTCCTGTTTCGTGGTCTTCAACATGGTTGTCTTCGTGATGGTCCATGGAATCATCCAAGCTATGGTGATCATGAGCAAAGCTGTCCTCATTTTCAGCTATATCATCATTTTCATGTACCTTGCCCTCAGAAAGGTTATGATCATCGGCATCTTTATCAGATTCATTTGCCTTCTCTTCATCTTGCTCCGGTTTTGATGCCAAGATGTTTTCAGTTTCTTCACTAACACCAAACCCAATTCCAGCAGCCATCACCAGAGCTTCATGATGTGTGTTGTTATCACCACCACCACCACCGTGATCCTGTTCTCCATTCTGTTCACTAGTCTGTCTCCACCACCCACTTCTACTTCCTCCCTGTGAATCACTTACAATTCCTACGAGACCCGTTTTCTCTTCAGTCGTCTTGTCGCTGCTGGAAAACACAGATCTGAGGTAAAAGTTACATGGCGTTGCCATCATTAAACCACAAGCTACAACTAATGCTAAGTTTTCTGCACCAATAGAACCAACTCCTCTAACTGCACTTGTTTCAGAGTTTTCGGGATCCCCAGGCTTCCATCCTTTACTGTGTGGCTGGCACAACACATGAAGCAGGGCAACAGCAAATGCTACTGCCATGTTTTCTGCAACATGCATAGATCCTTCTTTAACCTCAATCAAGCCATGATCGAGTTCCACTCTAGCATCATCGATGTTGAAATTGAACAGGGAAGATGCGTAGGCTTGTTCTAAGGTGACTTTCTCCCAAGTTCGAGTCTGCATCTTGTACAAGTGCACTTCAAGATAGCCAGGACTGCCAAGAATTCCACGTTTGGCTTTTCTCGTGCTTGTAGCTAAAACGAAAATAATGTTCTTGTATATGAAGATGTCAAAGGCAAAACGATCAGGGTCACACTGAATTCAAACTGAGAAAAATGAAAATGAATGATATCACTTTGATTGTTTTGACCTCATACTTTAGACTCTGATCGTTCTGTATGTATAGCCCTGACATTTGAAAACAAGCACCTTTATATGCAGTTATAGATGGCAGTATTAGGTGAAATTATGTAAATTTGTGACCCTGATTGCTTTGCCGTTGACATCTTCATATGATAACATGGGAATTAGTTGGGTTTTTGGGGTTTTTTTTGTTTAAGAACACCACTAGAGCACAACGATTTATTAATCATCAGCTATTTGATGTCAAACATTTGGTTATTCTGAAGCATAGTCAAATGTGAGCCAGCCTCCAATGGGTTTTGAATCACTGTCATCTGCTTGAGTCTGATGTTCAACAAGTGAACCACAGAGGCTCACACATGGGAATTAACTCTAACAGTTAAATATATTGGAAACTAGCAAGGATGCTCGGTCCATACTGTGGTACAAGATGTTTTATCCTTAATTCCTATTCAAGTATTATTTTCTTCACATAAACATGAACACATACACACATACCAACAGACTTTATACACAGTTTATCATCTAAAATTAATAGGAATGAATAGGAATTAATGGTCAAATCAGCAATAAACCTAAAACATTGGCCATAAATATCTGGAAAGGACAATAGTAGTAGAATTAAAGTATTTCTAACCTCTTGTTCTTCGAACTGGCCGTCTAGCGCCGGTCCATTTACCAAGTAGTACCCCCCAGTCTCCAGCATGATTCTTGATCAGGATAGCTCTTTCGCCTTTCTTTGGTGTAAATGTCACACAAGCATTTCCTTGGCAAACCTGAATTCAAATAAAATATCATCATTATAATAAATTCAATCATTATAATAAATTCATAAGTATAGCACAAAAACAATTTTTATCAGTTACCTTAAATTTGTCTTGTCTTTAATAGACAAAATAAATATTGTAATAAAAATTTATATTAATAAATCGTGTAAATAAGAGACATTACCTATGATTTATGTATCCACATTGATTTTTTCCAGTCTTAAAATGATGAATACTTGGGTTTTTTTTGTGTAGTTTTTTCCAACATTGTCCAAATTATTACATGTATGATGCAAAATAAGAAAAAATAATACACTTTATACATAAAGTATTGTACACTTAATTTACTGCAAAATATATTTTAAAAAATTCTACATATACATGTATGTTTACAAACACTAAATTATGTAATTAAAAAAATGAAATCCACAAACATTAAATTACTTCATTATGCAATTACAAACCCACCCATTTTATATGTTACAAACACTAAATTACTATGTTATGCTATTAAAACATATACCCTATCTGTAAGTTACAGAAACTAAATGGCTACTGGTACATATGAAAATTAAAACAATAATAATAATAATAATTATGAAACACTCAAATTCTATAAATACTAAATCTTAATTTATAAAAAATGAGAAATATTTCCTGTAAATGCATGCTACAGCGTACAAAAACACTTTTATTTTATAAAATATATCCGACTAAGACTACAAATTTATCATATTAAAAAATTCAACTGTACGTTCATTTAAAACAAGCACTAAGTAGAAAAATGTATTATCTGTAAATTTCTACAACTAAACCATCCAATAATCAAATGATTCACCAGGAAATGACAACTGAAGTAGAAATGCATTATAAGAAAAAGATTAATTTTTTTTAACTACTTTAAATGTTGTGCTATATAAACTTAACCTATGCAATGTATCTTGTTAAAAGAAATCAGTGCAGGTGGCTGGTGCTAAATGTACACTTATAGCCTTTGACATGTACTTTTTTTTTCTTCTTTTTTTGGAGGGGAGGGTAGGGTTTAATGACATCACTAGAGCACATTGATTTATTAATCATTGGCTTTTGGATGTGAAACATTTGGTTATTTTGAGTTGTAGTCAAGTGTGAGCCAGACTCCAACGGGTTTTGAACCAGTGTCATCAATGACCGAGGTTTGTTAATGTATGTACATGTACCTGTCATTACATGAATAAATAATGTGTGCTTTAGTGGTCCAGTGGTAAGGCATTGGACTTTCAAGCTGAAGACAATGGTTCTAAACCAATTGGAGGCTGGTTCACACTTGACTATGTGTCAAAGCTACCAAAATGTTTGGCATCCAATAGCCAATCATTAACAAATCAATGTGCTCTAGTGGTGTCATTAAAAAATACATGAATAAAACAAAGATAACTCTATTTACATCTACATGTACATGTAGGTTAAAGCAGAAATTATTAAATTATTGTATATATTAATTAAAATAAATATTTTTAAAAATTTATTACATTAAATTTAATTATGTCACTACTCCTAAAAAAATCTTTAGTCAAAACTTTATTTTATGTCAACAAAAGGCATTTTTCTGTTGCTCTGAACAACACATTAAACTGTTTCCTCCTTCACCTCCTTATCAATGTTTTACATGCATGTACTGACCCACCAGCATGTATGAGGAAAATATATATATACACAGAACTATAAAATTCTGCAAGTCAGCTAGTTACTTCAATATATACAAGACACAAATACATGCAATTTCTCCGATTTTAATCTTTCACCCGAGGGGAATGCGGCAGTGTGTTTGTTAACCCCGATTGTTCATTGTTAAGTCAACTTATCGTATTTCTCTAAAGTTGTAATCTGTGTCTTAATCAAACACCTGAAATTGGTGACCTTAGCCTCTCAGTCATTCACAAGTACTTGCTAGTCACAAGAACTACATATAACATACCACAAAAACCAACAGAAATGATGTTTCAATTATTCCTATCGTACATAGAAAAAGGGGCTGACCCAATTTTTTTCTTTTATTGACATTTAACGTCTTCTTTTTTAAAAGTTAAATGTCAATAAAAAAATATTTTGGTCAGCCCCCAGTACAGGATCCAGGGGAGAGGTCTGGGGATCCAGATCATCCCCCCTTTCTTGTAAATTTTTTTTAAAGTTTTACGAATGAAGCATGGTAAAATTAACAATGACCCATCACATTTGGACCCCCTTTCAAAAATCCACCATCTGCACCTGACCCATTTTTCTGTGTACAGTGGGAATAACTGAAACATCATTTTGTAGATGGGGAAATAAGGATACATTAATTTTTTTTTTATAATAATAGTAATAATAATAATAATAAATAAAATATTTTAGACCATACCAAATTTTTCTGGACCCTTTCCTAACAAAACATTTATATATTTAGCTCCTGACATTTTCTTTTTTTTATAACCCCAGTCCACACAATCTTTAACCTTGACCGTAATCAAAATGCTGATGCCATCACAATCTGATTAAAAATAGATCTCAAACCCAGTTAAGTTATTGTACTAGACCTGATGCCAATCCTGACAGACAGAAAGTCTAACACATCAAGAAAGAAAGAGAAAAATCAAAAACTAAAAACCATGCATACTGCTGCCCTAGAAATTCAGAAAATTTAACAATGGCTCTTAAAGGACATTTACAATTTTTGACATTTTCCTATTGGTATGAAATGTACAAATTTTCATACACCACAAATTTTTAAGCATAAAATGTCAATTTCATGTTGAATTTCAATCAACATTTTACTGATTAATATAAATTTGTATGCTGGTCGTGACCCTCAAAAACACCCTCTGAATTGTGAACAACCCTTTAATTGCCATCATTAAATCATTTTGCTATGGCAATGCGATGATAATTTCAAGAAAAAGTGTATACTGCATATCAATAATAAATAAATAAATAAACAAACACATTTTTAAAAACCTTTTTTTTTTTTGGACAGCATTATAATTGTGCCATAAACCTATCTGAAGATAGCTTTTAAAGCAGCATTGTTAATTGCTACAACAAATTTCAAGGGCTGATAGTTACAATAAGCTCAAACAAACAACACAGAATCTGATGTCATAGAGAAGAAAAAAACATATACGCACAAAATTTTAACCTTATAATGACCCTTGCATACATGAAGGCTTGCTAAAAATAAAAAAGTAGGTCACCGTGAAAAAACATGAAGTATATAAATGTTAATAAGGATGCAATTGGGCCATTCAATAATCAAGCAACACTCAATGGGGGTGGAGGATTATAGTTAAGATATGAGTGGGGGTGATGGTCCATGAAAATTGTAGTTATTCTAAACCTGACAAATTTACATTATGACGTACACATGGTTTTGTAAGTAAAAAATTAGTTCTATTCTGAATGCATTTTTTGTAAAATATCTTTAATACTGGACTAAATTTTATGAAATTATGTACACAATGCAGTTAGATAGATACATGTGCATGTATAGTTATACAAGTCATGTAGTTTGAACTTTCCATTATGTTGGCTTTGAGTATTGAGTCGTTACTGAAATGATTCTGACAAAGTATCGAGTACTAGTATTAAACTGAACCCCAAAGAATGAAAATAAATTGTACTGAGGTGTTAACTGAATTAAACAGTTAAATTAAAAATAATAACAACAGATGCAAGACACAATATCACTAAGGTGCATAAGTGCACCTTGTCATATGCCATTTTTTTCTAATATGTACTGAGATATTAATAACATTGTAATAACAATACAAACAAAAGTAAAGATTGTTTTATTAAATGACGCCTCTAGATGACATTGATTTTTATCTATCATCAGCTATTGGACATCAATTATATGGTCATTCTGACATATTTATTTAGAGGAAACACGCTACTGCCACATAGGCTACTCTTTCTGATAAGCAGGAAGGAGTATTTTATATGTATCAACCTATAGACAGGACAGCACATACCATGGCATTTGATGAACCATTTGTGGACCACTGGTTGGAGCAGAAAATAGCCCAAACTGCAGATGAGTCTACGGAGAAGGATCAATCACAGGCAGACACGCTACCATATAATAACAATACATGTATTTTAGTCAAAGTAGTGCATTTATGTGTTTATACATAAAAAGATAAAAGGTTTGGCAATTCTCACATCAAAACAGAAACTTTTACTCTAAAATTGGGAAGTAAAAATTACATAATCAGGAAATGGTGGGTGATGGTGTTGAATATTGGAGCTATCAACAAGAGTGATAAAATCCTGGACATATTAATAAAAATACATTTTATAGTACCAGTCCCCCATCATAATAATTTAATTTCACGATTTACAATACAAGGCTTGTCGGTGGCCAGATGTGTCTGTTATATATTGATAGATTCCATGTTATCTAATCATTGAAAAGACCCAAATGAAAAAAAGTAAAGTTTGCTTTATTTAACAACGCCTCAGTAGCACATTGATTTTGATCTTATCAGGGTTCCACATTTGGAAAGTAGAGGAGAGCCATAAATCACTCCCCAAGTAAAGTTCATGGGAGCTTTTTCACTCTCCATAATCACACCCCTACTGAAGTGATGGGGAGCTTTTTCTTTAAAATAATTTATATGATTCAAATGATTCAGAATCATTGATACATTTGGCCAGAGAATCAATAATTAGCAATGTGTACCAGTTCTAAATCATAATTTCTGTGAGGGTGTTTGTTCATGTCATCATCGTCGGGAAGGTAGTGGTGGCATGTACAATATTCATATTTGGTATACTAGAGGCACTGATTTTCCGTGAAGTGGAAAAACCTATCTGAATTGGAATTCCCTATTTTCTCCGAAAACATAATTACTTGTCTCCAAATAGCGCAGTTTATTAAATGGATTTTCAATACACATTTTGGAAACAAAAATAATCGATACTTTACACTGATATCTGTATGTGTTACGCCAAATTATTTTACCGCAGAGACGACCACCAGTCGATTTAATTGACAAAACTGGACGTTTTTTAATTAATTTATTTTTGCTCTAATTGAAGATTTATTACATATTTTGGGTCGATTCATTTATAATATTTTAGATAATTTAAAACGATGAAATTTTTTTATGTGGTCCATTCAAATTATATTCGGATATTTTCGCAAAAACCGAGAATTACCGAACTCGATGGTATTTTTGGATCGCGATTATTCACACTCCTTGGTCGAAATCTACGGGTGCGGTGGGACTCGAGCGCGAGCGCGCGCCTTAAACGTGAAACCCTGTCTTAACATCATATGGTCATTCTGACATATGTATTTTAGAGGAAACCTGTTTCTGCCACATAGGCTACTTTTTCCAATAAGCAGCAATGGGTCTTTTACATGCACCATCCCAGAGGCAGGACAACACATACCATGGCCTTTGATGAACCAGTTGTGGATCACTGATTGGAAAATGCAAATAGTCCCCTAAGAAGGATCAATCCGACGACCGACCGGTACTTCCACAGACCCAAATGAAGTATTGAAATTAATAACAATAAACCCCCATGCAACAAATGATTACTGCATACAAAATTATAAAAGAAAAACAAACTAAATTATTTATCATAACAGTATGTTAATTAATGATATAAAAGAAGTCAGGTATGCACAAAATGAACTCACAAATTAATCTTATACAATCATAAATATATGTAACAAAATATCACTTACAGTAAAATTAGCTTGTGATAATTTGAATTATATAACAGCATTATCAGTTATATTTTCTTTTACACATTTGTAAAGCAAATATTTTCTGAATAAACTCTTAAATCCTAAATTAATACATTGTTTTAAAAATTGCTTTTCTTATGATCACAAACCAAATAATGATGTTGTATCTTAAATACTGGAAGCAGTGATGGTAAAGAACCTGCCACCAAAACATTTTAGTTGCATGCGAAAAAGAAATGGTATTAGTTTTGATTATTCAGACAATTATTGTTGAAACAAAAGCTAATTTACACACAACCATTCAAACTGTTAAAACATTTTTTTTTATTTTGAGCAAAAATCACAATCTTGGAAAGTTGCTCAGGATTTGACTTCAAGGGTGCAGAAAGTACTCACGCGATTGCCAAACGAGAGTGAAAATTCTAATGGACGAGTTAAAATTTGCAACTACAAGTCCGACAGGCCATCTACATTTTTCTCATTGAGAGTAATTGTTTTGTTTTTTGTTATTTTTATGTCGAATCTGCCACTCCGTATGAGCCATGTCAGATAATCATACATTATATATTGTTCTATAGGCTGGATGACTAGTAGAAATTTTGGAGGGCTAGTAAAATTTAGTTTGGTACTGGTCGGGTGGGCTAGTGAAAAATTCCCCATTTCTGAAACCCAGGACATCATTCTTATAAAACACCTGACGAATAATATATTTTCAATTCCTGCTTGAAGTATGCAGAACTTTGCCATGTTAGTCCACAGACTTTGTTTAAGGCCAAGGAAACAAACAATTTAGATTCTCACCATTCATACATTTCAATTTCAATCCACCATTAAAATTATTAAAAATTATATTAATATAAATATATTGTTATTGGAAAGCAAACAAGTAATGTATGGGTTTCTTGGTGAATGATTTTTGTTTTGGTTTGATTTTTTTGCTTAGACCAAATTCAGAATGTATGAGCATCACACATGCAGGAGGTTACAGTGAACAGGTCTGACTTGTTTTAAAGAGGTTAAATGAGGTTATGAAAGTATTAAGTACCTGAGCTGGAAGAGGAAGTTGTTCAGGTCCAATCAGATGTGCCACAACGACCATCTTGTCATGGTAATACACCTGTACAGCTGACATCAGTAGCGGCAGTGAGTGGATGATACGACACGTGAACGTCACTGCTTTCATGTGATTCAGAAGTCTTAAATAGAAAGAAATATGTATTAGAATACTGCATACACGTAGAGCTATAAAAAAATACCACATGTTCTTTAGGAGTTACCACATTCATGAATATGACATGATTTAAGTCTTAAATAGAAAAATAATTTATTTTGTTAGAATTTAGAGTATGACATTATGAAGTACAAATTACCATAATTGCAAAGGTTGTAAATCATCTTAAAATTGAATATAAAATTTTTCCATATTTTACTAATATTTCTAGACCCAAATCAGTTGATAAAGTTCACCACAAGATCAAATGTTAAAACAGACTGAATTCCCAATATTCAAATGATCAAAATGTCAAACATGACTGAGTTACCAAAAGGAGCAAATTGTAAAAACTGACTTGCGCTGTTTGAAAAAAACTACTGTTCAAATCTTGTGTTACATTAAACATGTAAGTTTTTAAATCTATTTCATAACAGCAATATTTACTACAACAAATAACAGTATGTAAACATACTAACTTGTGAGATGCAACAGAGCACCTGTTTTCTACCCCTTCGGGCAGCTTACGCAGCGTTATCGGTCCCCACAACTGTTGGACATTCTCCGGCATGACGCAATCTTCAAACTGTCCTTGTTCAAGTTTAAAAATGCACACACCAGCCTGTGGCGGTGACACAGAGAGGCTGCACTTAGCTATGATTTCCTCTCCGAAATCCACGTCTACACTCGTATACAAAGTATCCTCACCACTACTGTCGAGATTTTCAATAACTTCATTTAGTTTGCAGCATCCCTGCCCCAGCCTCTCCATAGACCCAGCACAGAAAGCTCCATACTTCCCTGACAAGAGACAGTACATTTTATCATTGTACTTTGTGTTGAATTCAAACTCTGACATAACCTTCTGTTCCGTGCCAAATTTCTTCCGATTACCGGAAATCTTTATAATAGTGTCATCAACCGACAGAGCGCGGCCGAAATTCTGATACCCAGTCTTATACCAGATTCTTAATTTGAACTGTTTGATGTCTGTGGGGAGTCCGGATATCTTCAACGATCTGAACATAACTGACGTCTTTTTTGTCCCTAATTGTAGAATATTTTCCTTGGTTAAAGGACACAGTTTACCCCGAGATGACTCTCCTCTATACATGCTACCGAACAGAGAGTAACGTTCATTGAAAACTCTCTTCCAAAGAATTCTTGTTCTGTTTGTGGATATGTAGAGCCGTGAGCCTTGAGAACGGTCAGTGACTGTGTCGTCATGGGTAAACAAATGTCCGAATAGTTTGGTTGTGTCTTGGCAGTAGATGAGAGGATGTAGTTGATGAGCATGCCAGACGAGATCCATGTCATAGCAAGGTATGATAAACTGTCTGGGACAACACAGTTTAAGATGGAGGAACTTCTTGTACCTCAAAACGCTGTTCTGCAAGAATTTCTCATCTTTGAAATGAGGTAGCGAAACCTGATAGAAGAAAGACTTCTGTCTGGAAACTGCTGAAGCAATGTCATACGAGAACTGAGATTTGAAGTGAGGATCAGGCGAAATCTCTAAACTCTTATCAACAATGAAAGGCACCGAAGGATAATAATTTTTCCAAAGATCTCCGCTTTCGAGAAGCAGGACCTCTCGATCTTTCTGTGAGACGAGCTTGTGATCGATAACTTTTCCCACAAGAGTGTAACAATCTTTCTGATACGCTGCCGGACAAAGCATGTGACAGCACCACACCCAATCAATATCTAACGGTGCTGTCAGACAGCGGTCAGGGAACTTAGCAACTAACGGAAGCCAGTATTTCTCATACCGCTGAAGAGCATTAGCGACTAGAGGTCCAATAAACAGCTCCGGATGATGATCTATTCGCTGAAGGAATTCTACCAGATACAGGGCAGAACTGGCAAGGTTAATGGATGAATCGAGTGATATAGACTGAGGATCAAACTTTGGTGGTGTTTTCTTTCCTCTCTTGTATGTATCGGTATTTGAGTATTGCAAGGGTTGCCTTTCATTAACGAGTTCTTCAGGAGGTGCAGAAGGGACTGCAGGGGGTACCGACCTGTGTTGTACCTTACCCATATTGCTACAAATAAAAAATTATAATAAAATGTAACAAAATTTGAAGCTGCATATAGGTCTTACACTACATGTAACCATAGTATGACCCACAATAGCCGCTATTTATTTTTGGCCTGGGGGAGTCATTGACCACCAACAACCACACCCCACTCACCCCCCTCACCCAACTAATCAACTAACAAATCAAGCTTCATGTAGGTCAAATTTATCCATGGAAGAGATAATTGTAGTTTTTTTAGCTGTTGTTTTTTGGTTTGTTGTTTTTTAAATAAAGGTCTAACAGAGGCAACATATAAATAATTAATATGCAAACATTTCATTGTTGAATTCACGTTTAAATATTTGAAAATAGCAATACTACAATCCACTGCTCACCTAAAAATCTGAAATTTTAAATGAGGAGAAGACTAACTGTTGTTTTCTAAATTAATTAAAATTTTAAAACAATTAAACGTGTCTGTTAGTTTGTTTCAACTGCTACATAAAAGCCCTGTACCAACTATTAGAATGATCCAATCAAAACAGTATGTGATAGATTTCGAGTTAAACATTTTTTAAAAATGCAATAAATTTTAAAATATTCAATATTTTAAAGATTCAACATCTTTCTATTAATTTTTTTATAAAAAGAAGCCCTGTATCAAGTTTTAGAAAGATCCAATGAAAACTGTGAAAGAAAATAAATTTTAAGGGAATAGATGGAAGGATGGATGGGTAGATGAGTGGATGGATGGATGGATGGATGGATGGATGGGTAGAGTGGATGGATGGATGGTGGATGGATGGGTAGATGAGTGGATGGACGGATGGATGGATGGGTAGAGTGGATGGATGGATGGGTGGATGGATGGGTAGATGAGTGGATGGATGGATGGATGGGTAGATGAGTGGATGGACGGATGGATGGATGGGTAGAGTGGATGGATGGATGGTGGATGGATGGGCAGATGGATGGATGGGTAGAGTGGATGGATGGATGGATGGGTAGATGGATGGATGGGTAGATGGATGGATTGATCAATGGATGGGTAGATGAGTGGATGGATGGATGGATAAGTAGATGGGTGGATGGATGGATGGATGAATGGATGGATGGGTAGATGAGTAGATGGATGGGTAGATGAGTAGATCGATGGGTAGATGAGTGGATGGATGGATGGATCGATGGATGGATTGATCGATGGATGGATGGGTGGATGGATGGGTAGATGAGTGGATGGATGGATGGATGGATGGATAGGTAGATGAGTGGATGGATGGGTGGGTAGATGGATGGATGGATGGGTGGGTGGGTGGGTGGGTAGATGAGTGGATGGATGGGTAGATGAGTGGATGGATGGATGGACGGACGGATCATTGTAGAAACAATCTCTGCTTACAAATTAACAGCAGTTAAAAAGACACTGAGCAAACACCAATAAGAAAAACAGAAAGATGGAAAGTATAAAAAAAAAAATATATATAATAAATAACATTATTAGTTAGAAGAAGGAAAAAGAAAACATACTTTATAGCATACTTTACCACTTAGTTTGAATGGCCTGTTCCTCTTCTGGAACTAGCTGATAACAAACAGATTTGCATTATGACAAATGAACTTGTCATGGCTCCTGTCCACATTGAATCACTTCTGACACCACGCATATCCTGAGACAGATAAATGTAAAACATTAAAATAAATACATGCATGTTATTTGCATAAAACATATAATTTATTTACATTACTTCTGTCTGTTAAAAGTCTAGGAATATAAAAAGGTACCATATGTAAGTTACTTGAGGGACAGCAGGAGCAAATCCAGTATTTTTAGAAGGGGTGCTATTCAAAAGACACCTATTGACCTTTAGCTGAAAGTAAGTCTTTTTTTTCTCCTTTTTTTGTGTGTGTGTGGAGTGGAGGTGTAAAAATGAATAGTTTGGTTTGTTTCTTTTCTTTCTGGTATACTGAATTTAAAATACTACAAAGTGTATATAAAACATTTTGGAAACCTTTGATTCTCAAGTGCATATCCAAGTACCTCCTCTAGATGACCTCTGGAGCATTGACAAGTTTGTAATATTTATGTGTCATCTATGCATAACATTCTCTCAACAGCTCATCACCATTGTGTGGAGAGAAAAAAAAATCGCATGTATTTCCATCTGACTGCATGAACAATGTAGTGTAGCTCACTTTTATAAAGGAAAGGAATTTTTAACAACACCTCAGCTCATTGGTTAATCAATGGTTATTAGGCATCAAACATGGTATGTATTCTGTGACTCATGGTCTTTAAAGGAAACCAGCTACCAACACAGGGCTTTCTCTTTTAGCAGCAAAGGATCTTTTACTCACATGGTTCACAGAAGAAAGATGCCATCATCACACAGTCCACTCTTTCTGATTAGCAGTTACAAGCAATCTTTTATATGCACCTTCCCACTGACAGGATTAGACATACTACTACCTTTGATACACTAGTTATGGATCACTGGCTGGAACAAGAAATAAACCGATCGGTCACTGAAGGGGATAAGTGGGATGATCCACTACATGTCAGGTGGATGTTCTCTCAGTGAGGAAATGCATGGATCAAATACAATGGGTCATAGGATCTTTTCCTCTTTCTAAATTACAGTAACTAAACCCATTGAATGATTTCCCATTCCTGCCAGTAGTCCATGACTGATACATGTACATCAAAGATGTGGAACGTGATGTCCTGTCTAAGAAGGTAAAGGAAATTATTGTTTTTTTTAATGACACCCCTGAACATTTATGGTTCTGTGGCTATTAGATGTCTGACACATGGTATTCTGTGATTCGTGGTCTTTAGAGGAAACCTACTACTGCCACATAGGTTACTCCTTCTGATTAGAAACAAGGAATCTTTTATAAGCACTTTCCTATATACAGAACAGCACATATTACGACCTTTAATCAACCAGTTGTGGAGCACAGGTCAGTGTAAGTGGTATACACCTACCCACTGAGTCTTTGCAGAGTACTCACTCTAGGTTGGAGCTGGTATCGAGATTAAATATCACATGCCTCGACTGACATTTGAACCCAGTACCTACCAGCCGTGAGACTGGTAGTTTAACCACTGTGCCACTTAAGCTAGTGTGTCGGAGAAGGTACTCATATCTATATAAAAAGAAGTGTTGCTAACCAACAAGAGTATACAAACTACTGTAGATGTATTTGGTGGCAGCTATTTTTTGTTTACCTACAGTATTTATTCTTTCACTGCGAATTTTCAATTAGTTTGTTTTTTCGGGGTGGGGGGGGGCGAGGGGGTTTAATCCTTTGATATTTAAACTTTAGGTTAACCTAAAAAAGGTTAATATTTGGAAATAACAAAGAAATCTGTTTATTTGAGGAGAGAATTAATTTTTAAAATGTACAGAAACAAAAATTTTAGAAAACAGATTCTGAAGTGAAATCCATTTGTTTTCCCTTAATAATTTGCCCATTTTGAGTAATTTAGTTTTAAACAGCTATTTTCATTATGTAACCATAGTCATGGCAGCTATGACTATGTAAGGAGTAAATGTACCTATACATCTACTCCTTTAGTAAAGAATGATTTATAACATTGTAAAATATTTTTTGGTATAACACCTTTCAACATGAATGAATACAAATCTATATATAAAAAACAAAGGTAACTAAAGGGCACACAAAGGTAGTTTTCAGATCTTAAGTGGGTCAGGTTCTGTCTGAAGCATCCTAACACTAGTCTTAATTACAGATTTACGACACAGTATAAGTCAGACGAACAACAGCTTTGAGTTTGATTTACAACAACTCAAGTCAAATGAAGATGGTCTGAGAACCATAGTCAAGATCCTTGTGTTCTGATTAAGTATATTTTGACATCGCTTAAGCAACCCTTGTCTTCAAAGTGTAGTGCTTTGGGAGAGGTACTAACTGCCAAAAATTTCCATAAAGTTGCATGAAGTACCACAAGTGACTTTTGCAACTAATAAAGTTAAATTTATTGTAATCTCTACATATGTCTGTGTGCAGGAGTCAAACTTCAGTGTTTGGGGTGGGGGGGCGTGGGGGGGCACAGTGATTATTGGTTTGGATTCCTAGGAATCAAGAGGACACCAAGGCAATTTTGAGGACAGATAAGGGGCACAACAGCAAATGGGATTTTGTTATGGAGCAAGTGGGAAAACAGGGCACAGCAATATTTGCCTTCATTAGAAGTGAAATTGAGAGAGCATTGCGGCAAAAGGACTGGGTGGCACAGCAAATTTGACCCTGTATGTGTATACACTCACACGTACATACAGATTACAATAAATTTAACTTCTTTCTTAGTTACAAAAGTCAGTTACATATATATACGGTGTGTGTGTGTGTATGTGTGTGTGTGTGTGTGTGTGTGTGTGTTAAATGCATGAGTTTGTTTCTTCAAGACTTTTTTTTTACCTTTAACAGACTACAGTCAAACCTACTTTGTATTTAAGTGGCCACCCAAAATAATAATCGAAACTGGATTAGAAAAGTTGTCCACTTATTACAGGTGGCAATACTTAAGCATTTTAAAATGTTTTTGCCATGTATATTGTTAATTAATGCATGTGTTCTGATTTGAAAATAATGGTCTCAAATTAATCTATTCATTAAACATTATAAAAGCCTCATTTGACAATTATTAGTGATGTCTTGCATAAAAACAAAAGATATCCAAACATTTATATGTACAAAGAGAGCATAGCAAATTAACTTTACACCCACAGAAATGAAACTGTTTCATTTATTTCTCGACCCTACATGTACCTCCACTCACAGTAGCAGATCCAGGAGGGGGGAGGGTCAGGACCCATTTTTCTCAAAATTTTCCTTTTTAAAAAAACCTTTTTCCCCGAGTGAAAGGACGTGAAAATTAACCATTTTCCCCCATTTCTATTCACTCATAACTTTTGGACACCCCCTTTTCAGAAATCCTCATTTGGACCTCCCTTTTCAGAAATCCTGCACCCGTGCCTGACCTACCCCTTTAAGAGATGAAACAAGTCCTTTTTTGGCTTCACTGTGTTAAGTCAGAAATTCAATGATAGACTGCTGAGTGGTATCAGACCACATAACAATACCTGGTGGCTAAAGTTATTATCTGAACTCGCTAAGGTAAAAATAAAATTAAACAGTGTCCTCATTTTTTGGTGTTTGTGTTACAAATTTACGACGAGAAGGTAGGGTCTAAATTTAAAATATCCAGTTTTGCTGACCCATTGAAATTTATTTTACTAGAATACATTCACTTTATTAAAATACATCAACATGTTCTAGCGACATCCATGGCCGCTAGGGGTCGCGCGCAACCAATGGCGATTGTTAGCGTCAATCGTAACCTCACTGACAGGCCTGCTCAATAGCGCAGTACTTTGCTAAAACTACTTGACCTTATAAATTATAATATACACAGATGGATGACCAATTGACTGACAATTGCGTATCTGTCATACTTGTTGTTCAGAAGCATAGGAAAGTATTTACAAAATAGTATTTAATCATGATTGTTATCAGAACAGGTAATTTACTTATGTTTTTAGTTACTTATGAGTCTTAAAGATATATCTGCATCGTAATATTAATTGTATTTCCCCACAGTCTGAAATAATGTAAAACGCGGTCTCCCGGGTATGTCAATTTCACCAAGGGACGTAACTCGTTCTAACTTTCTGTTCACTCGAGGATACTGTTACTAATCATTATGCGTTTCCGTATGGGGGGTACCTCTGTTCACACAATATTTTCTTCAATGTGGTGCAAGTCTTGTGTTTTTTCTGTTAGTATTCCTGTAGCTGAAGATAAGCAGAACATTTTGGTACCAAATTTTTATGTTTATCTGCATTATTAAACTCATGGTGGAGTGAGGTTATGTTTTCACACAAACGGAAATTGTGTCCTTTTTTTAGCATCATTTTCCTGTTGTAAGAAGATGCATTTGTACTCATTTTATGACAAATAGGGAACAAATTAGTATTGATTTGCATTTCATACACCATAAACATGGATAAAAAAATTAAAAATAAATATTATATTGCCTTTTAAAAAATGCCTGGGTGTTGCTACTATAAGGCTATATCAAAGTATATGGGTAGTGTCTTTTTGGAAAAGATTTCTGCACGAACCCTTCCTACTTCTATTCCAACTATGGATTATTTGGCTGCTATTTAAAAGAAAAAAGCTAACCCAACTCTAAGCCTAATTTGAAAATAAGTATAAATTAACTTAAAAAAAAGAAAAAAAGTTTATACAATGTTAATTACATTATTTTTATCAGAGGAGGGGTTTAGGTGGATATGTTGCCCCTTTTTGTCTGGATAAGTGAGATGTTTCCATAGGTGGGTTAGGGTGAGGTGGGCAAACAGTTTAAATTTGTATTTCATACTCTAGCAGTTTGTGTAAATTACCAATTTGTATCCTCATAGTCTAGTTTACTAGTACAACACTCAGTTCATGCATTTACTTGGTAATGATTAATTGTCAAGCTTCTGGTGCTACTTGGCTTATTAAATGAATGTGAAAATGTATGTGTATATGTACAAAGTAACACTGGATATGTCTTGCATTTGAAATTAAAAGCCCCACTGTTTTCAAGCAATATGATTTTTAACCAATTATATTTTAATGTAACATTCTTGTTTTCTTTATTAGGAGGATGGCTGCTTTACAGATATTTGCAGAACAAGATAAAAGAGCTGCGTGATAAAGATGACAAGGATTATTTAACAGTAGCCAGGTGATTTGGGTAGAATCCAGTGGTGCTTGTATTCTCAGTTTTCAGAAAAATCAGAACAGAATAAACCATTTGACAAATATGTGTAGATGCAATATTTGTCTGTTTTTGATAAAAGTTATTTTTCTGCAGAGATCAAAATGTATTGAGAGACACGGTAATTATTGCCTTGGATAGCGTTTGTTTGAGGTGTATATGCCATACCTTGAGGTTATAAAAGACAGGAGACTTTGACTTTTTTCTGTTTCAAAATATTTAATCACAGAATTACAGCATTCTCTTGATTCTTTTCAATCCCCGAAATTGCCAGTGGCAATCAGCAATGCTCTGGAGATTGCCAGAGAGTTTTTCAATCTACATTGCACCTTTTTTGCTGCAGACTTCCTTTTTTTCCAAAATGTATTTTTTCTTTAGCATACTCAGAGTTGGAAACGTGAACACTAAAATTGCTGTGGATACTATTTCTCCACAGCATTTATTTTGCTGTGGACATTTTCTTAATTGCAGGAGTGCTCTTTATCACAGATTAGAATTTTTTTTTTTAATTGACCAAACTATATGATTATCCTTTTAAAAAAATAATTATTCATTTACATGTATGACTGCTTCATTTGTAACCAACAAAACTTTATTATAGTTGTACCTATGGTTGGTATGTTTCAGAATCAATATATCCTTATATAAGCTTCATTTAATTTAGAAAATAGTGAATCACATTTAATGAAACCATATTTTTTTTTCGAGACATAATTCTGCAAAATTCTTATTTGTTTTGAGATTTTTCTTTATATTTGAATTTTATTGCAGAAAACAACATCACTTTGACAGTAATCAGAGGACATGCAACATGACAGGTAACTCCAGTTTACTAATATCAACCCCTGAAATTTCCAGCAGAATGTTTCATTCACTGTGGCACTTTTTTTGTTGCAGTTTAAATTTTTTTTATTCAATGTTTATTTTCTTATTATTATTAAAAAGTAAAGTACACTTCATGCTAAAATTGTCGTGGGAAATGCTGTGCAATTATTTTGCTGTGGACCTTTTCTTAATTGAAAAGGTTGCTACTAGGTAGTGTTTGATACCACGTCACTCTTAATTAAGTAACATTAAATTGCTTGATTATGCTACCGTTTATGAACCTCAGTTTTAATAATTTGTTTACAGCCAACATGAGCTAATCTTGCTAATTTGTGCTATATTTCAACAGCTGTTTCTATTGTTTAATGTATACTGGTTGTTACTCTGAGCATAAAATGTGTTCATGTTTGTTTATAAATGTTTCCTGTTTATAATATCAGGGGTTGAATTTAACCATGGCATTGAGGCATTTGCCATGCCTCTGGCTTTTTGCCACAATGCCCTCCCCATTTCACTTCTAATGAAGGTAAATATTGTCATGCCATTTTTTCCTGCCTGCCCCATAGGAAAGTCACATTTGCTGTTGTGCCCCTGATGTGTCTCAAAATTGCCTTGGTTCTCTCTTGATTCCTAGGAATACAAGGCAGTAATCGTTGTGCCCTTCAAACACCGAAGTTTGATCCCTGTAATATCATATTATAATATGCTGTTTTTCAAAAGTCACTTGTATCAATAAATTCATTAGTTTCAAGATTTCTCTTTGTACATCTCTAAAATAAAATGTTTGAAAAAATATCCTAAGTTTGTTCTGGTTCTTTATTATGGATCAGGCACATTAATAACTTGATCAAGCAATTTGTTTTCCTTAAATTCTGAGAGAAAAGTTCATTAAGCAAAACAGATGAATGTAGAATTTGTTAGAAATGTTTACTATTGTGTTAAATATTTTGTTTTCAGTGTTGTCAATGCTACCAAACCTGAGAGAAAATGTGGATAGAACTCTGAATACTGAACCTTTTACTGCATTGTTGAAAACAAGGTAAGTTATATATTTATCACTACTGGAAAGATATGGAATCTCTAAATAATGTTTCCGAGGTCTTAAAAGTTCTGGAAAAGTCAACTTTATTATAAAGTATTGGAAAGGTATAGAAAATTATTTTCATAGTGATTGAACATTTCCATTTTTTTTTTTTTTTTTTCTTCTTCTTCAACATTAAATTTAGAAGATATCAGCAGAACAATGTATCTGTCAGCTTACAAAATTCTTCACAAATTGGATAACCAGATGAGTTCAAAACATACGTCTGGAAAATGAATATTGATGGTCCTGCAAAGTTATGCAGTTTTATTTAAATCCAAAATTTCAGGAATTATGCGCTGACATTTTATTGATTATTAATGGCTAATGGTACATTATTTTAACTTTGCTAGTGTTGCTAAAGGTTATATATTTTGTGAAGTAATAAGATTAAGAGTAAAAAAAAAGTTTTATTTAACAACACATCTATAGTACATTGATTTTTATCTTATCATCGGCTATTGAACATCAGTCATATAGTCATTCTGACATATGTATTTACAGGAAACCCACTGCTGCCACATATGCTACTCTTTCTGATAAGCAGCAAGGGGTCTTTTATATGCACTCTCCCACAGACAAGACAGCATATACCACATGGCCATTTGTTGATTATGAAGTTTGCTAATATTTGTCAATCCAAACTTAATTTTGGTTTTTGATTTATAATCAAAGTGGATATTATTTTATTATTTCAGTCCAGCAAATAAGCTTCAGTTATGGGAAGAATTAAAAATACTGAGTAAGTACTTGATTTTTCATGTTTGCTTTAGTTTATTTTGAATGCTTCAAGAGGGAATTTTTAAAATAACCTTTTAAAAAGTCATCTTTTTTTACTATTTAAACTAATCCTGCTTTATAACTTTTAAATAGTTTGGGTTTTTTGTGGCAGAACTATTTATTTAATTTATTTTTTGATGGGGAGAAAGAATGTAATTACAGATATCAAATAACTTGGTTTATGTCACAACATTTTTTGCCCCTTGAATATGATTAAGATTTGATGGTATAACTAAATTGAAATTTCAATTAAAACGGTCTGTGTAAAATTGTTTATCACTGGCTGAAGTTGAAGGAGAAAACTACTATTTTCTAAAGGGTGAAGTGAACTAGATGACCTTTAAATCTACACATGGATGTTGTTTTAGTAAATGTGATTTTTTAAAGGTTTTTCACGGTCTATGATGGCTGTGTATGGATGCAGCATCATGGCATTACTGCTGAGAGTGCAGCTGAATATCATTGGAGGATACATCTATCTGGATAGTTTGTCACTGTCCAGTCTTTCCAAACAAGTAAGTCATCATTCAATTTAACAACCCGTGCAATTAAGAAAATGTCCATGACAAAATAAATGCTGTGGAGAAATAATCCACAATATTTTCCACAGCAATTTCAGGCTAAAGTTTACTTTATTTTTATTTAATAATTATAAAAAATATACGTTGAAAAAAAAGGTCCGCAGCCAAAAAAGTGCTATAGAGAATGCCAATTGTCACAGGCAGTTCCAGCAGTTGGTATGAAGTACATTATCTACAAGAAAAACAGAATGAAGGAACAACAAATAAGTTACTTTCTAATAAAACATTAATAAAAAAAAAAAAAGGTTTTATTTAATATGTATTTTAACATTTGTTGGTGTTAATGAATTTTATATTTAAAAAAGGAGTTATTATTGTGTGTAGGATGTTTGAATAAAATATGCACATTTTACACTGGTGTTTTTTCACTGCAGGACAGTGTGGAAGGAAAGTCAGTGCAAGTACAACATGTATTAGCTCCACAGCATGTTCAACAACGCTATCTTTCTCTGGTCAAGTATTTCCTCAATCAAGGTAAGTAGCGAGATGCAGTAGTAAACACTCAGCTTGGCTTGCCTGTCTCAGTAGATTAATATGATGCAACATTTGCAAACCTTTTTTACTTCTCTGAAATACTGTAGTAAACATGGTATACCGCTTCGACCAAAACAACCATCAGTAATAGTAACCAAATGTTTTTAATCATAGAACCAGTAGAACTTTGTTATCTAAATTAAATAAATTTTATTTTATTTAACGACCCCTCTAGAACACATTGATTTTTATCTTACCATCGGCTATTGGATGTCAATCATATGGTCATTTTGACATATGTATTTAGAGGAAACCCGCTGCTGCCACATAGGCTACTCTTTCCAATAAGCAGCAAGGGGTCTTTTATATGCACC